>FXXK01001612.1:13346-24787 GCA_900184695.1 Betula pendula | reverse complement strand
AACTCTTTTCTTTTGCACTTTAATTTACTTGATAATGCTTTAATACAAATGAATAACCTAGTACACTTTTACTTGAATTTTTTTTTTAATTAAAAAAACAAATGATGAAGGCTACTAGGGCCAACCCCCCGAGAATAGTGAAGTCAATTACTAAGAAAAGCTCCTATTCAGATGCCCAAGTAATCTCTCTCGATCTCTAAGATCTTACAATTAAATTTTATATGTTTTGTCTCACTCTCATGCATTTGCTTTAATTTTTCGCGACAACTCTTTTCTTTTGCACTTTAATTTACTTGAATACGAAGGAATAACCTAGCACACTTTTACTTGATTTTTTTTTAAAAAAAAATGGTGAAGTCAACTAAGCAAAGCTCCTCTTCAGAGGCCCTAGTAATCTCTCTCTCTCTCTCTCTCTCTCTCTCTCTCTAATTTGTTGCAATTAAATTTTATATGTTCTGTCTCATTGTCAAGCATTTGCTTTTCTTTTTAGCGGCAACTCTTTTCTTTTGCACTTTTACTTGAATTTATTTTTTATTTAAAAAAACAAATGACGAAGGCTACTAGGGCCAACCACCCCAAGGTGGTGAAGTCAACTAACCAAAGCTCCTCGTCAGAGGCCCAAGGTGTTGTACGTTGTTGTCTATGACCGTAATTGAGCTGAGTTGAAGTGAGTATTGGTTGTTTAAATTTAATTTGTTTATTTTTTATTTTTTAACACGATCAAGCTGAGTTTGAATTTATTACCGAGCTAAACAATCTATTTAAACTCTATTCATTTATTTTTTTGAAAAATTTCAAGCTTATTTATGAGTTATTCAATTAACTTATTCATTTCACATATAAAGTAAATGTCGTGATTGTTTATTTATTTTATTTTTTGTAAATTCATATTAACTATTTGTTAAGAATTATTATTTAAATAAGGAAAAAATGCAAAATTGGTCCTGTGGTTCCCCTAAATTACAGATCACTCCCTGTAGTATAAGAAAAAACTCAAAGGTCCCTATGGTTGGCTAAATAACAAATCACTCCCTAAAGCAAATTTTCGTCAATTATTTTAATAGAAATCGTTAATCTGCTACGTTAGATCAATAGGGTGGAACATTATATTAAAATGACTTGATTAACAAACTAACGATTTTTGTTAAAATGATTGACAAAAATTTGCTTCAAGAAGTGATTTGTTATTTTGGCCAATCACAGGGACTTTTGAGTTTTTTCTTATACTACAAGGAGTGATCTGTAATTTAGGCCAATCACAATGACTAATTTTATATTTTTCCCTTTTAATAATTAGATAAATTAACTCAAATCTTAAACAATATAATCTCGATTTTATATGTTTATCTTACACATTCATTACACACATATATATCTATATCAAAACTCACAATTACAATAATTTAAATTACATCTATTACATTAAAAAGTGATTCATTTTTATCTTTTTAAAGACTTAACATGTTTTCATTTTAAGTTAAAAATAATCAAAATGAAGTTCTACAAGGTTCTACGAGCCGAGCCAAGTTAATTTATACAAGTTCAACTCGTTTAATAAACGAGCTTAAATTTTTGTTCAAACTTTGTTCATTTAATAAATGAACCGATCCCAAACTAAGCTAATCCAAACTGAGTCCGAGCCTGTTCGCACGCGGCTTTGTTTATTCACAACCCTATCCACAAGAAAATTTTCTCTAATTTATTTTCTTAAAGCATATATAACTCAAAACTTGTCGCAATGATTTTTGACAAAGAAAACAAATTAAGCTCTCGAAACTTAATTCAATTAATCAAGGTGCAGTGTTTATTCTTCGTTGCTATGGGAGAAAAATGCTCATGTACTGGAGCCTAACATACATGCATTAATGAACTGAATATAAACATGTGTTTAGAAAATGATAAGTATCACTTGTTCGCCCTTGTGTTTTTCGATCTATTCTTTAATCCATTTCAATAAATTAAGCTCAATTATCTCAAATAAAAAAATAAAAATAAAAAACTTTTAGTATCCTCAATTTCAGTATAAATGAACTAGTTAAGACATTACAGCTCCAAAGCAGTAATGTAATTATATTACCTAATAATACTAATGAGATTAGAAAAAAAAAATCTAATAATACTAATGTTAACAAATAATCATTAATTATCATGTTCTTCATCCTCCATCACATCAAATTTAACTAATTAACACTAAAGTTAACAAATAATCATTATCATGTTCGATCTTCATCCTCCATCACATCAAAAAAATTAGAAACCAACATTTTTTTTTTCTTTATACAATGCAAGAAATTATAGGGTAGCTCTATCGATTAGTCTTTAGAGTTTCTAGGTTGACCTTATATCTAGGCAAATGGAATTCAACAAACTCCTTTATATGATAAAAATTTGAGAAATGTTATAGCATCTACCGATATCTTTTTTTTATTCTTTTATTTTTTAAAATTATCATTGGATTTGTGGTCTCCATATGTGTATACACATGGAGACCACAAATTCAATAGTGATTTTGAGAAATAAAAGAATGGGAGAAGGGCAGTAGAATGAAATGTAGCATTTTCCTAAAAACTTAAGAGTGTGTTATATTATAAATTAAATGATTAAATTTTTTAATTTAATTAGTTTAAATTTTTAGAATAAATGGTTATTTAACATGATATTAGAGTAAATATTTTGAGTTCAAACCTTATTTTTGTCATTTAACTTTTTATTATTTAAGGAGATTTGTTTTTACACGTAAATGAAAGTGTTAGAATATATATTAAATGATTTAAATTTACTTTTTCCTATAAACTTAATTAAGCTTTGAAAAAAAAAAAATGATGATTTATCAAAGCGGAATTGCAAANTAATCTTATAACAAAACTAAATCAACCTGGACTAATTATTACAATCATTAATTGCTATAATTCAAGTATCTTTCTGTTTATACTACGATTCTAATTAGTCAAACAAATTTATTGTTTGTAGTACTTGTGTCTTTGTTATTTTTCTATTAGTGTCTAACACACCTTTCCGGCAAGCTAAGTCGCATCTTCATTCAAACTAAAGATCGGTGAAATCTGATTTATGCAGCTCCCTAGAGGATCGATATCGGGTCATTTTTTGACCAATTTTTTACCATATGTTTGTTTTTTCTGCACTGCATTTTTCATTTTTAATCTATTGGAGAGCTCATCATTTTTTTTTTTTTAATTGGTGTTCTGAACCATGTAACCATTTCTGAAATTTGTTTAAGAAAAACAATAATTGGCTAAATCTGATCATTCTAAAAGCCATAATTTTATAATACTAACATATTAGATTTTTCAATAACTTGCTTGTACCGAATAATATTATTTACAAGTTCACAAATTTTTTACATACAAATTACCAGATCTTGGAAACATATAATTGTCTATAAAAGATGAGTAATGCTACGTATATTATATATACCACACAAATATTCTACAAATATTCTACAAAATTAATATGATGGTCTAGTAGCCATTAATTGAATATATATATATATATATGACTTGATCCAAGGGCTACTAGATCTTCCACATCAACTTTGTATAATATTTGTTTGATATATAGCATTACTCATAGAAAACATAATATTACACATAAAAGGAACAATAGAAGAAAGTAGCACGTGAAGCCTCCACCGGCGGCTTTTTGGCCTAGTAACTCAGGCCGACAGTGCCCATATAAGCTATTCCGGCTCATAGAAAATATAATATTACACATAAAAGGAACAATAGAAGAAAGTAGCACGTGAAGCCTCCACCGGCGGCTTTTTGGCCTAGTAACTCAGGACGACAGTGCCCATATAAGCTATTCCGGCCCATATTGTGGTAGCAGTTTATGAGTATGCGGGTGCAGATATTACCCGCCCGCCCGCATACCTATATATATATATAGAGGCCTACCTGTCATGCATGTAGGCAATAAGGCGGCATATAGGGCTAAAACATGCAGTTATGAGGCTTGCAATGTAAACATTCCAATTACTTGTAGTACATAATATTGTAGTCCGATCCCTTAGATTCTCCGAAAATCTCATTATTTGGTTTTGGTTCCGGCCGCTCGCCAATATCGCTGCTGACTGCAGATACGCTGAGGCTGCGCGCTTGACGAGCTGGTTCCTAATGGTGATGTTGGAAGAGTCGAATTGAACATGATTTCCCTCGTGATTTGTGGAACTCTTTGGCGATGAACTCAATATGATGATGTCCTTCAAGCTTGTGTATCGATGATCCTGATCATCATCGATATTATTGTCTGAGTCCCTGGCGATTGAGGAGTTATTATTTCTGCTTAATCTTATAAATGATGGATAGTTTTGTGGCCTTTGGAATTGGATCTCTGTGCCCATTATAATTAAAAGCCATGAGAGGTTGATTTTGACGTAAACGAGAGCATGTTTTAAGGGAAAAGGGGAAAGGTTTCCATCAATGTATATGAACAATAGTAAGAAAACGTGTAAAGTTCTCTTTTTTTGAGAGAGAGAGAGAGAGAGATAGATAGGTAGGTGTGAGTTTATATGATGAGGAACAGTATCTCTTTAAGGGGTTAACCTAATATAGGAATTAGACTTGGCAACTCGGGGTTGGTTGTTTTTAGATCGAGTAATGTTACTTTTTACATTTATTTATCATATTCATTTTATATTAGTTGATATAACGTGTTTTAAATTGCTTTCTTTTTATTTTTTAAGTGACTAACAGAAGAAAGCCACTTAAAACACGATACATTAATTCATGTGAAATGAATGTGATAAATGAATATATATATCGTAGTATTACTATTTTAGATATTTGGCTTAGGTGCTGTATATATAAGATTACCTTTAGTTTTTTTCAAATGACCATGCTATGCCTTTCAAATTGGCCACCTTCTCAATTTTTATTTTTTTACTATTTGAGGGTGATCGAACCACTTCAAAGGCCTTGCATGGACTAGGGTTGTTCAACCATCCTAATTTAGCACATTAACAGATTTTGTCAATTTTTCTAACTGCATTAACTATTTTGTTATTTTTTGCTTACTCTAAGAAGTGATTAATCACTTTTTAAAACTCAGAGAACTACTTATCAAAACTCCAAACCACATGGATAAAAAGTGCATTTATCTCTTAAAAAAAAAAAAAAAAAACAGAAAATCTCCTACTTACCGCAGCTAAGCTAAATCCGTTCATTTGGTGCTAATTAAAGTGAAAGTTGTCCCTTTGTTGAGACTTTTGCGGAAGAACCTTCCATTTTTAGAATATTAGAAACTTCTCACTTTCTTTTTCTTTTCCCTTTTTTTTTTTCTTTTCTTTTTTTTTTTTTAGTTCTAGATAACAAGAAGGAAAAAGGGATCAGAGGAGAAACTTTTCACTTTCATTTTGTGATTTAGTCTGCATTCTAATATTTTACTTTTTAACACTATAATACTATAGACCTAAAGATATACTAAATGATAAATATAAAAATATATATAGCATGAAACGTTTAGGAATATTGTCATTATATGATAAGTGATTATTAACGACAACTTTTCGGTCATCCCTAATACTTTGGTCGCCGTAGATCAAATTTATTCTAGTAAATGTTCTATGGTTGGATCTTGAACAAAAAAACATATTCTAGCTAGCTGTAGACTTATTGCATGTGTTTGTCCTTAACTACATTCCAAGAGTGATCAAATGTTGTATTAATCTTTTAATCTCAAATATCTTGCCAACCTAAAAGATTCAGCCTGAGTTCAGGATTGTATTTGATATTGCCCGTATTACATGTTAATTTTCTCTATCGATCAACTACCGATAAGTGGGGTGTGGGGTTGACGACAAAGACTGCTTTTGAAAACACATATTGCATTTGCTCGTTCAAACATGAATAAGTGCACATGAGCTTTGGAGAAAGAGGGGAGGAAAAGTAACTAAAAGAATTATGGAAAAAAGTAATACACATGGACAGTGACATTTTCTTAGCTTATGATTTATCCAAATTAAAAGGGAAAATAAAATAGGATCCTACTAGTACTTTATCAGATTTTGTCTTTTAAAAAACCAAGTTTTCAATTTTACAAATTTAAGACCAGAGTTTAGACCCTTTCTAAATGTGAGACCTCCACCATTTTTTTGTTGAGGCGATTAGAACTGTCAATTTTTGACACAATTCACAAACTCGACGTAAAATTAAAAAGTTAGGCTTTAGTATAAATGGGTTTGGGTCATGAATGTGTCAACCCGTTTGACTCATTTATGAAATTAAATATATTTTATACAATAAATACATGTTGAAACAAGTCAAACAGGTCGTGTTTGGATTGAAACGTGTCAAACGAGTTGTGTTAAGTTGGATAAACAAATTAAACAAGTCGCTTATAGGTCTAAACAAGTAAATTTGTTTGTGACTTGTTTATTAAATGGGACATGGATCGTGTCAAATCGATAGCATGTTCTGTCATGGTTGAATGGTTTAACTCATTAAATTAAATGAGTCGTGTTCAAATTCAACTTTTAAGTTCTTAATGGTTTAATAGGTCAAACAATCAAGCCAAACCCAACTCACCAACCCAAATTACCAACCCTAGATTGGTGACCACCCAATCCCCGCCAGCATTAATTATTCTTGCCTCCAAGAAAAAAAAAAAAAAAGAGAAAATTTGACTCCACCGCTTCGCTAGAATGATGCACGTAGAGGATAATATGCACAAGTTCATTTATGCATGTTTGCATGCAGTGAAATTACGTACATCATTCACTGATCACATGTCCAGCATGCAACTTCAACGTCTCCAATATGTAAATTATGTTATTTAAAATAGTATTATTCAACAAAAATATGTAAAACAGCATTTACAGCCTCTACAAACTTTCAACAAACTAATAGTATGTGTGAGACAACATAATCATTATCTACTTAAACATGGGCTTTAGCAATAACTATCTCGACAGTTTGGCCGAGTGGTCTAAGGCGCCAGATTTAGGCTCTGGTCCGAAAGGGCGTGGGTTCAAATCCCACAGCTGTCAGGTTTTTGTTGCTTTTTTAGCCTTTTTAATTCATCCCAAAAAAAAATAGCAACAAAAGTACCTCTATGCACCCAAATGAAAATTCCTTTTAAGCATCAGGAAAATAAGATTTAACAATGTCCTTGTGATTTTCTTTTTCTGTCCTTTCTTTTTCCTTTTTTTTTTAATTATTATTTCTTTTTATAGGGGACAAACTTGCGATATTTGTCACAACTGTAAAAAAATGGTATATTATCATCATGAATTCAGTCAATGCTAAAAGGTTTGAAAAAACGGAAAAATATTATTCGAGTTTGAATAATGCATTCAACTTACAACATGTACCATGTTAATGGAGTAATGTTAGAGATCATATTTTTATCATCTTTTCATCAACCTAAAGTTTATATAGCTATTAAAATCATCGTTAGATCAAAATTCAATAGTGATTTATCTTAAATCTAATGATGCTTTTAATAACCACATCAACTTTGAAATGATAAAAAATGGATAAAAAAAATAGTCTCACCACATCAACTTTGGAGTAGGATTTGTAGAAGCGACTAGATTTCCATTAAATTGAGGTCGGTTCAAAAAAAATAAAAAAATAAAAATTGCAGTTAGTTTTTTAGAAGTGACTATATATATAGTTGGTTTTGTTGAAACAACTCCAAAAAAAATAAATAAATAAATAAACGACTACAATCAGAGACGAATATGGGGTGACCGGTAGGGGTCATCCCCTCACCCCCAAACAAACCAAAAAAAAAAATATCATGCCAATTTTTCTTTTTACAAGCCAAAATTTTATTTTATTTTTCTGTATTAGCCTCTACCCAAAAATTTTTTAGTCTTGGTCCCTCCCCATATATTACCTCCTGCCTCCGTCCATGACTACAATGACCGGTTTTTTGTAGTGTCTCTAAAATTACTCATGTTAATGTATTGTAATACACTTTGGTCACAACATATAATTAATGATGGATTTGAAAAAAGAGATGGAATATAAAATACAGAAACAGCATAAAAACATTAATTAGAAAGTTGATGATCGAGTAGCTTGTTGGCCATGAAAAGATGTTTTGTTGTATTATTTCCGGGAAAAGAAATGAAGCCACATAAAAATAAATGATTTCTAAAAGCCATTGGGAGGACATTCCGGTTTATGTAAACAACCACTTAAGTAGAATCTCTCCCTTCGTGTAATTTTGTAAACAACCACTCAAGTAGAACCACAGAAATTCATTAATTCAAAGAAAAATGACAAAAAAAAAAAAATCTTGAATTTGAAAAGAATAATGTAACCTTTGGAATTTACACGTTATTAGGGCTTGGAAGATTCGGGTTTATTTTGACTGAAGTTTAGCGTGAAGGTCAAAGAAGTCATTTTGAATTGACTACGTGGTATGGTTTCATTGGAATGAAAAGGAACTGACATTTCTGCNNTCTTGAATTTGAAAAGAATAATGTAACCTTTGGAATTTACACGTTATTAGGGCTTGGAAGATTCGGGTTTATTTTGACTGAAGTTTAGCGTGAAGGTCAAAGAAGTCATTTTGAATTGACTACGTGGTATGGTTTCATTGGAATGAAAAGGAACTGACATTTCTGCCATGGTACTTTTTTTTTTTTTTCTAATTAAATGAGAGAAAAAAGGTTACAGGAGAGGATTTCTGCCATTGTACTTAATTCGTCCTTTCTACGGAAAATTAAAAGAGAGAAAATCACAAGGAAAAAAATCTGAAAATTTGAAAAGGAGTGGCTTTCTTTTTACTCCTTTTTTTTCTTTTAGTTAAGAATAAGTTTTCTTCTTAGTTAAAAAAAGGAAAAAAAAAAAAAAAAAACTCTGGGTTGGCATCCTGTTCAATCAATTGAAGTGATGTGTTTAGTTAGAATATGTAATTTTTATATGTATTTTTAATAAAATTAATAGATTATATGTACATGTTCTAAGAACATATATTAATTTAATAGACTGAATTAAAAGAATTTATTCTATCCAAATTGAATACTTTATTTTGTAGTTAGTCTCAAGTTTTTTTACTTTTTTTATACCTTACTCTTGATGCCGTACAAATCTTAAGGTTGTGTTTGACAAAAGGGTTGGGTTAAGTTTGGGGTTCTTGAGTTTTGATGTGATATAAAGTAAAAAGAATATTGTAAATTTTTTTGTATGAAAAAGTGAAAAGTGAAAAAATTTGTTAAAAAGTAATTAATGAAATATAAAAAGTTGAAATATTTTTATGTGATTTTTTTAAAATAAAAATAAAACACACACACACAACCCTTTTGTCATACGGTGTTGATCTAGTCAGCATAGAAAGGGCCAACAAAGGATATGGATTGAATAATGGAGGTATGTAAGGAGAGAGAAGTGGACAATGGTTTGAGAAAAAACCCTAACCGCGCAAGGTGTTTAAAGAGTAAATTGTTTTTGGAAAATATGGATTCTTCAAAAAACTTCGAATGGTCAACTTAGCCCACAAGTCAAGCTTAAATATATAGCTAAATTTTATTTTATTTTATTTTTTAAAATTGAATCAAAATAAGGATCCTACCAAAAATCTGGTAACAAAACGCTAATTAAAATATTTCTTTAAAAAAATGGCAAAAATATGTTCAAACGCCAATTTGAACAGAAAAAATGGAATTTGAGGCCCAAATACAATTTCCAAATTGGGGTCATATGCGCCATTTTGTACTCGTAACGAAGTTGTTTATCCCTTGAAGCTCATCTCGCTATTTACATATATATATTACTTTCACAACTTTTCACCACATAGATCTCGATCGAGAAGGTACATTAAGAGAAATTCACATCAATGAACACTGATCATAAAATTAGGACCATTCAAAGTTTTAGGACAATCATATTTGTTTATTTATTTTTGGTGAGAGAGAATGGATTTATATAATTATTGGCATCATATATATATGCAACAGTAATGCTACACCTATGTACAATCTATTCCTTTAATTCTCTAGGATTTTATGTGCGACGAAATGACGCTTTGGACTATAATGTTTACAAGCTATTATTATTCTTTAGTTTGGTACGGTACAATATACTCATAGTAACAAAACTACCCGCTGACGAAGACCGCTGGGACCGGCTTCTCGCTTTCGGGGCAGAGCTCGTAGAGGACGGCCTGTAAGTCGGGGCCTGTGGCATGCTCGTCGAGCTCGATGATGATGGGGCCGACGCCAAGCCTGAAGAGGAGCCACTTGGCCACAGTGCACATGCAACATCCGCTCATGCTGAACACCACAACTGCGTTGCAAGCTGCCAGCTGTTGCACCATCTCGTACGGGCTGCCCATCTTCACCGCTTCTGCCGTGTCCACCATTGAAGGCAATCCCGCTCTCCATTCCTATCCCTGTAGTATTCTTCACCACCTGCATCGTTTGATTGGCCATAGGGATGAGCCCCATCAAATTAGCAGTAATATAATCAAAGTGAATGTGGAACTATGTATAGTAAAACTCGTCATTCAACATTTTCTCCTGCTTTGAGAGGAATATTTAAAACCGAGAGTGGTAACACTTGTTCGGGATTCTTCTTCCTTTCAACCAAAATATTCAAACAAAAAAGAATTGGGTTTAGACTTTTTACGCAAANTGATACCAGACGAGTAGTGAGAACTCCATTCTTAACAAATGATAAGAACTTTGCAGTGCTTTGGTATGGTAGAAGAGCAGCAAATGCAAAAATGAGAAGGCAAAAAGGTGTGAGAAACAGCTATTTCCATTTTATGTTTGTAAGGAGGAACAGGGAAGGGGGATAATTTGGGCAGTCCACCAGGGCCCAACTTTTTGTGTCCACCCAAATCGGGCTAAAAGGGGGGCAAAGGAAGCAGCAATACCATGAAATTACCACCATGCCCCTTGTTCTCCATTCCACCATATTCCCTTGTATAAGGGAATATAAGTCAAATAAAAATATAGTTATCGTTTCCCATATCTCAACAAACCAAAGAAAGGAAAATCGTTCTCTTTCCCTTTTCTTCTTTCCTTTGTTTTCTCTATCCAAACATACAAATGAAGAAACCTCTTCCCTTCCCTCCTTTGCTCCTTTTTTTTCCAAACCCATTTCCCTAGATGCTGCCATACAATGTATTAAGAATGAATTCTACACCTTGAGACACTATCCAGAGGTGACCTAAGAACTTTTTCTTTTGATTTCTTTATAAGTAAAAATGACCATTAATCAAATGGGTTACGAGAAGCACCTTATGTTTCTGAATTGCTTTTGTATTTGCTGCTTTAATTCAGGTCCGCGTTGACCTTTCCACAATTTGGCTTCATCAAATGGGACTGGGCATGCAGCTTGTAGTTTAGGATTGAAAAGTAGCTGTCTGATCAAGGACTGCGTCTTCAGATCTTCATTCGGCCGGTTACCAGTATATCGTACTCAGCATATTCCAAATAATCTGCTGCTAAAATTGCGTTCAGCAGAGAT
>FXXK01001611.1:74352-129469 GCA_900184695.1 Betula pendula | reverse complement strand
AAAAACCCTAAACGGACGTCTCTCTCTCTCCATTAATAATGTCTTAAAATATAGAAGCTTTTCAAATTTTGCAAAAGTTTGATATTTCAATACAAATAAAATGGTTTTATTTGCGTACTTGGTTTAATACGTATTTAAACATATCAAACGTGTTTAATACCACTTCTCTTTCTATATATATTTTTCTCTTTGTCTCAGCCTTATATGTTTCTGCTATCATTCTTTAGGTTAGAGTCCTTGCAGTTTTTTTTTTTTTTTTTGGTCAGTTTGTATTGTGTATGTATTTTCTTTGATAACATTTTTTTTTTTTTGTCTATTTGTATTGTGTGTATGTTTTTTCTTTGATAAAAATTGCAACTTCATAATTAAGATAATATTCTTTTTAGATTTTTAGTGGATTAATGAAAGATTATAGTGTGTTTTTGTTTAACTTTTATGTTTTGTATTGTTAATCTGATTATAAATACTCATACTTCATACCTTTGTTAGTGTTGCTTTGTAAAGAATAGCAACATCTCTTCACAAAAATTGTGATTGAGTATTAATTGTATTAAGAATAGCACAACCATATGCAAAATTGTATGATTTTTATTTGTATTAAAATATAATAGGTATCACACCAACAATATCATAGATTCTTGCTAATATTCTATTAATGCATAATAATCAAAATTTGGGTTTTCTTTTTGCTTCTTCTTCTTTTTTTCTTTTTCTTTATACTAGATTTTAACATGTTTTTAACTTATATGAATTAAACTAAAATCAAGGGCCTTATGTTTTAATTTAATTGATTGTTTTATGAGATTAAAACAGAGATTTTAATATGTTTTAATTTAATTATATGGATTAAACTAAAAATAAGGGTCTTATTTTTTTAATTCATTTGAATGTTTTATGTAATTTTTTTTCTTTGTTTATATGATTTACTTGGTTTTTGTTTTTTGAAAGTGTTTTTTCGACTTTTGAAAGCAAAATAAAGCAAAATTTTATTTGATTGTTGTGCAGAAAAGAAATAGAAATTCTTTCGAAACACCAAAGAGATAATTAAATATTGAATGTGATGTGAGATGATTTATTTGATTACATTAAATATCGAATGAAATATTTTGTTATATGGATTAAAATAAAATTACGGGTGTTATGATAGTTTTTTTTTTGTTCTATACATTCATGCAATGTTTGTGTGATTGTGTGTCACTATATTCAGTAATGTACTGGTGTAAGACTTTTAATGTCTTTTTATTTGAAAGAGATGTGATAGATTTTTTTACATGCATTTTTTTAACTATAATGAAAGGTACGATGAAGATGTGTTTAACTTTTAAAATTAAATTATAATGAAGAATCTCACGCATAGTGCTGATTATGAGCTAGTGTGTATAACATTACTTTTACAATTATGTAAGACCGCAATGCAAAAATCTGGAAATTATATTTTATCTAAAATTAATAAATTATCCAACAATGGGGATAAATGAGTGTGAAGCGCTGTCAAGGAAACTTGCCATGGTCCCTTTTCTCGTTCCCTGATATTGAATAAAAAAAAAAAGAAAAAAAAAAAGGAGACTTGCCGTGGAAACTTATGACATGGGGACAATGATATTCTCCATTTTATATAACATTGTTATGATTTAAAGTTTGTGCATTAACGATGTATACACTATCATACTATTTAGGGGAAACTTTACAAATGCCTTTCAAATTTTCACGTGATTTGAAATACCATCATGATATTTGATTTTTCTCACTTTAGCCTCTCATACTTCACATTTGTATCATTTAACCCACATCCATCTGTTTTTTACTGTCAAACCCTGTTAAAATTTTCAAAATACCCATGTATTTTTTTTTAAAAAAAAAAATCTAAAATGAAGAATATTTTGGTAATTTTTGCACCAATCCGTTAGGATTTAATAGAAAATCCTAACGAATGGGAGGTTAAATGATACAAAAATTAAACGTATGAGAAGTCAAAGTGAGAGAAATCAAATATCAAGGGGTATTTCAAATCGCTTAAAAGTTTAGAA
Organism: Betula pendula; assembly: GCA_900184695.1. Lineage (NCBI taxonomy): Eukaryota > Viridiplantae > Streptophyta > Magnoliopsida > Fagales > Betulaceae > Betula > Betula pendula. The sequence goes on along the minus strand of FXXK01001611.1, from coordinate 127,442 downwards.
GATCTTTGTGAAGTTTTATCTACTATTTAATTTTTTAAAAGACATGTCAAAATTGACCGCATATAAATTGTTCGATGCACAAACTTTAAATCATGGACGAAAATAATGTTATTCATGCTGTGGTGCATGAGTAAAGGTACAGAATCAAGCTTTTGTGTTCTTTTTTTTTTTTGTAAGTAAGCTTTTGTGTTCTAACTTGTGCCTTAACATGCTGTCTATCTTTATGTGGGTTTCAATGGAAAATTTTCCTAATTTGAGCTAAAACTATGTACGCTCCTCGAGGCTCGAGCAGTCATGTCATTGAAGCACTATTTTGGTACTTCAAAACTTGGGAAAGAGTATAAGCTTCCATTAACTTGTTTATGTCATATGATAATATCTTTATGAGTGTGGTTTGGCGAGAGAGAAAACATGAGTTTGAGTTTTTATCAGTGTGATACTAAAGAAATGAGATTCATGTCCATTAATCTCTACTCGCCAACTTCTTCTCAGGGCATCTTCAGCAGTAGCAGTAGTAGCCAATTTAGTTATTCAAAAAGCATTTTTTTTTTATTTTACTTATTTATTTTTCAACACAAATTTCAACAGTTTATCTCCTTGACTCTCTAAATTCTTTAATATATATATTTTTATTCATTTTCTTTTTCCACTTCTCTCTCACTCTCGCAGACCATCTTTCCTCCACAACCCACCACAACCACAGCCAAACCAAGCCACCACAACCCAAATCAACACCCAGTTGGCTACTATCAACAAAAAATCACAATAATCCAAACACCCAAATCAACTATCAAGCCGAGCACCCAAATCAACGTCAGAGCGACATCAATCTTCCAAGGGATAGTTGTGAGATAATTTTCCAAGCCACAGCAATCTTCCAAGGGATAATTTTCTCAAGAAAACCATCAGCGAAAGCGAAGATGGAAGTAGCATTTGCTCTCTTCCAACGGGAGAGCACATCCTCCACGATCTCCTCCACAATGCCACGATCTCTCGCTCAGCTCTATCTCGGTCTTGCTCATCTCTCTCGGCAAGCAAAGAAATTAAAGTGGGGAAAGTGGGGAAGATGGATCATTGATATGGCCGGGACATTCTCTCTCTCTCACGTTTACTCAATTTTTTAATCATTTCTTTCTAGAAATAGGCTCTCCAACCTATTTACTGTTTATTCTAGAACAAAACACTACAACTAGCCTAATATGCTGGAGGGAAAAAATACTAAAAATAGTTAAATTGAACTATTTTAAAAGCTTTGCTTACTCTGTTAGAGATGGCCAGTGGGATAGGGATTAGGCTATAGCTCAATCATTTAAAATAATAATAATAATAATCAAATATCTTGAGGCAACATCTAAATCATTAAAAAAAAAAAAAAAAAATTCAACCATCATTTTCCCCAAGAAGGGTTTATGGAGACCCTCTAGCAAGCCTAACTGTGGTGGCGGAACACCCCACAACTTTTTTTTATTATTCTAAAAGACACATGTCACAATATTATTAGTGCTAACATGTCACATGAACAAATTCCATCCAATTTGCTAATGAAAAATGCGTCCAATGACCTATTTTTGTTTTCAGTCACTTTTTAAACTCCAATGAGCTATTTGCAACTCAGCAACACCACAATGACTAATTTTTGTTTTTCTTCTTTTGGCCTTATTTAAATAATGAGTCGTATGGATCTAGAAATCCTTAAAGATTAATTCTGCTAATGCAAATAATCACCCTCAACTCCAATCCATGAGTACTTAAATTAGTGAATCTCTCTCTAGGAAGGGCAATATGCGCCAAAGTTATCTAGTTAGAGTTGAGAAGTGAGAATGAAGTTGCATACCTCATGAGGATTGGTTTTCCTTTGATATTGACATCTATAAATCTAAGCTTCACCTATTTACCAATGACACTTTCCCTGTTTTCTTTTTTCTATTCAATATGGGAAGGGGAAAAAGGTTTGACAAGTTTGTTGCTTTTTTGTGTTGTGTTGTGTCTATGTCCCTCTCCGTCAGGATTTTCTGTTAAACTTTGAGGAGCCATTTCAAAACGCGTGAAAGTTCAAAGATTTTTTCTGAAGTTTTTCCTAAAATTTAGATTGGGAGAATGCCCTAGTTTAGATTGATTTCTTTCTTTTGTAGTTCTGTATTCTCTATTATAAAAGAGAACTGAACGTAATGAGAAAAAGAAAAACTTTTGACAATGAATTATAGAAATTAGTGATATTTTTACTATTTGATAGCATTGTTTATTTTATAGAAAAGAAGTCGCACTACTTCTTTTCTTCTTTCTTTTAACCACGCTTTTCGTGCTGCGTCAAAAACTAGGTAGCGAAGCCTCTAGTGTTAATCGGTATATATGATACTCATAGGAACATCGCGGCATAATCAGTATATATGATACTCATGGGAAATCTTCAGGTAATCCATATTTTCATGCACATGCACTAACTCAATGCTTAATGGTTGAAACTATATATCTTCATCATTTAGGCTCCTTTTATATCTTCAAAATTTAGGCTCCGTTTGTTTCGGCGTAGATTAATTTTTGGATAATGTTTTTTGTATCTTTCGGTGTTTGGTGCGATAGAAAATAATAGTTAACAGAAAACATTTTTGATTTGACTAAAAAAACTTTTTTAATTTCCGTAAAATAATTTTCCTTTTATAAAACCGTAAACCAGTTTTCGAGTTTGAACTTCTTATTCTTAAATCGTCAGATCACAGCCAAAATATTGTCAAATCTTGCTGGACCACCGTCGGAATCCGGTCGGGACCTGCCAAAACCCAACTGGGACCTCGCTAGGACTTAGTCGAGACCTTGTCGTGACCCCGTAGGGATCTTGCCAAGACTTCATTGTGACCTTGTCGCGGCCCGTCGAGAGCTCGCCGACGTCACAACAAGTTCTTGGCGGGGTCACTTCCGGGTCTTAACAAGGTCCCGATGGGGTTCTGACGGGGTCACGACGAATCCAGGTAGGGTCACAATGATGTTCAGGCGGGGTCCTGATGAAATTTTGGCGATATTTTAGCTGTAGTCCGATAATTTTATTAATATAATAAATTAATTTTTATCGGTTAATATGATTGATTGGAAATATAAAAGATATTTGTGATTTTCTGTACGCATCAAATGCCGAAAAATATTTTATATAGAAAATATTTTTTTGAAAATATTTTTTTACGGAAAACATTTTTCGTCGAAACAAATGAAGCCTTTTGGACTAGTAATTGTCATATTATGAGGCAAAGTATGAAGCAATTTATCTAAATTTCTCTTATTTAGAGAATGGGTATATATCTTCATCAACGTCTTCAGGGTTTGGTTTTAGTTTTGAGACTAAAGAATAAAAGTTGGTTCATGTTGTCTGTATAATGAGTACTGATCCCAAAGCGAGGGAGAGACTTTTCCATTATGAGGCAGAGATATATGTTCTTGCCACGGGTTTTCTGAGCAAGAAATTGCTCATATCCCTAGCTTTATTTCACTATAAGGGATGTTGCAAAGGGAGAAAATTTGATGGTACAATCTCAACCAGAGTGGACATTTTGCACCTTTTTTTTTTTTTTTTTCTAATTTCATTTTGCACCTTATTTGTTTACTAATAAGACTTCGTTGCAAGTTTTACAATCTAAACCAAAACGAAAAAGATCTTAATAAAATAAAATAAAATAAAATAAAATAAAGCAAATTAAGATAGAGTAAAGAACCTATACAATGGTAAAGAATATTAACGAATAAAGACTTTAGTTTCACTCTTGTCCTCTCGCGATATTCAAAATTTTCATCATTTATTTTTCTCACAAGACACCACATCATGTGAGATGGTCGGACATAATCATCTTTCACACTAGTGCACTATTAAGACCGCCACTCAACATAAGAAAATGTATTCATTATATTTAATGCGCATGTTGTTCAGTTTTTAAAAGAAACAGATTAATCTAAAATTAAAAATGTTCAGAAAGAAATGTAATCTTTGTTCCTGTGATGCTGGAACTTTTTCTCCATAAGCTCTTGCAACTCTTGTTTTATTGCTTCCTCAAGCTCTCTGACTTCAGATTCCATTGTTTCCTTCAGCTGTCTTTGCGGGAAATCCATTTCCATTTGAAACTCTCTTGCTAGAGATTCCACTCTTTCCTTCAAATGTTTTTGCCTGTAAAACTTTCTTTCAACCTCTTCGCATTTCCGTTCCACATCCTCCAACTTGCGGTCCAATTTTTCCTCCAATTTCCGTTCCACATCCTCCAACTCGCGGTCTAATTTTTCCTTCAACAATTGTCTCTCGCGGTCCAATTTTTCCTTCAACAATTGTTTATGCCTGAAAAGCTTTCTTTGAGCCTCCTCGCATTTCCGTTTCATCTCCTCACACTCGCAACTGAGCTCGCTCACCCCAATAATGATGATAATGAAGATCACAAAATTGAAAGAGTTAGTATTTTACTGATTTATATTATATGAAAGCAATTATGACTAATACCAAAAAAAAAATGAATACATTAATAGCAATTAACTTGCACAATGTGCAAAAATCTACAAAGCTAGAGACATGGAGAAGGAAGTTAATAGAGATTCACTCAAATCAGGATTTAAGAAAACGAATATGTATATCCGAGCTTGTCTTCTCACAATCATTGAATCTTCGAGTGTTCGTTTTAATGCTTAAGCAAATTCGACATGATAATTAGGTTATCTTTTTTCCTCCTACTTCTTTCTCTTTAATTTCCAACAATGTCATCTCTCTTCAAACCCTGAGATTCCTAAAACTAAAACCGTAAATCATCCTTCCATCAATATGCATCCAAAATTTCCTTAAAAGTCTAACTTACTAATCCCAGGGTACAAAGGCCACGTCATCATGCTGATATCATCATACTTTTTCAATCATGGCCCATTCAGAGCCCCATAACAGTAACCCAAAAATGACAACATGACTTTACCTTTTGGTTTCTCCTCTAAACCTTAACATTTCCGTTATCCTCTTAAAAACCCTAAATCCCCAAATCCTTACACACCTTAAACACCACAAACACTGACCATAACTCTTAGTAAACCCTAGAAAAAATTTGTCCGAAAAATCCGACAAAAGATCTGGTACAACCCTATGTTGTACTACCTCTAATTCAACTTTGAAGTTTTAACACAACAAAAATTTGAAACAGTATGACATCATCTTCTTTCGAACACATTACCATGAAAAGGCTAACCACAACTAGGTAATATTTCCACAAGGGCTACCATCATAGCCGCCTGCTTTCATTTTCAAATTATGAGCTACCCATACAAATTAACAGTAAGGTATATACCTAACTAGACTCAAGCATGTACAACATGTATCTTAAAGTAGAAATGGTTCAGAAAGGTGCTAATAAAATTTATACCATGAAAATAAGATGTAGACACCTATACAGGGAAAGAACAAGCAAAGAGTAGATGTATCACTATGAAATCAATCAACCAGCTGGTCTCATAAGAATATAACATATTAAAGTCTGAACACATCAAATACTAATAGACAATATGTAACCACAAACATCCACAAATATGCTTTATCAGAAGCAATATATCTACTATAGCACAAAGCTTATACTGCTGTCGCTGATAGTATAATGGCAATAAAGATGTGTATAAAGGAACTTTTGCCACCAATAAAACATCTCAAAAGTAGTGGCGCTAATAAAAAATACATAAATAAATTCGCAAATCATTGAAAGGAGAAATTTGATGAGATAATACATGGATAAGCTCTTGGAATCATAAGTAGTCTTTTTGCTCTGAAAAATATTAAAATTGTAAAGGAGTCAGGGTTATTCACATCAATAACACTATTTCAACCCTTTTTTCCCCCTTTAAGTTTACCTATGGCACCCCACTACTTCATTGCAACAAAGAGTAAGCAGCACTTATGTGGAAGATAACCACAAAGATTCACAGAGCAAACATTATATTTACAAATATATTCCAAAAAAGTCCTACATATTAGAATATTCTAATTTTAAGGGTAGTTTAGTAATTTTACAGAAATGTGACAGTATTAAAATTAGAAGTTCTATAGTTACTTTGGTAATTTGTGGATGTGCAGCTTTTTTTATTCTTGTTTAGGGTTGGTCTGAGTATTCTTTTGTTATTAAGAAATGAGAACTTGATTAATAAAATTTCAGCATAATTTGCTCTCTCTTAATTGCTATACTCCATTAAAATTCATCTAGGTGAGATTCCAGTTCACAGCCCCTAGGCTGCACGTTTGATTCTCTGTTTTCTCATGTTATTTTGACTCCAAATCCTCCATAATCCTTACACTAGACTTCAAAACCAAAAAATCCTCAAATCTAAAGCCTTTTGGCCCACCTATATTGATCACAAGAAACCCTAATCTCATAATTAAAGGTCTATCCTACATCAAGTACAAATTACCGACCTCTAGTTAAAGAAGATCTCTATGCTTAAACATAATAATTCAACAAATATGACTGATTTAGCCACCCAAGGAAACAATGAGGAACTAGTAGCATTTTGAATGGGTTTAGAAAAAGATAGAAAATGAGTTACAGAAATAAAATAGTTAGAGCTGGAGCAGAAGGAAAACTTATTAAACCATGTAAAACTCTGTCCATGTATCCTGTTTTGTTATCAATAGATTTGAAATGAGTGTATTGTAAATTTCAACTTAATAAATAATGTTTTTGAGGTTTCAAGAACAAGTGAGACCAAAGACAATTACAACCTAAAAGTTACTTTAAATTTTATTGAAAGATTCTTAAGAAACATATACACATTACAACTCGAAATGTTGCAGGAAGCAGCCATTGAAGACTTGAAAAAGGCAAGGAAAACCCAAAGTTCCTGCCAACCTTTTGTTATATGGGGTGGAAAGTGCCATCAACCCTAAGGTTGTCTTTGTTTTCTTCTTCCTCACTATAATCACAGGTCATATCTGCAGCCTAGAGCAAACAAGACCTTATTGAACTGGAAAATTATACTAAACCCATCCTAACCACAAATCCTCTACCAAATAGCACCTAAATTAACTATAAGACCAATTTACCCTTATGAGAGTATTCTTCACAGCTCCAGACAAGCAACCAAAACTCAAGATTTATTCTTATTTCAATACCAAACTATAAACTTTTTCTCGCTAGCTAAAATCCATTTAAAACATGTTTTGCTCACTTTTCACCATTACAACTTAACACAAACCATTAATAAACATTTTATTTTTTTACATCAAAACGCACCCAAGTAAATCGAGATATTAAGATCATAAAAGCTCAACTAAATGAAGGCAATTTCTGTACCTAAAGTTGTTACTATTATCAGTTGAAAAACGTATTAAATTTAATCAATCAAAACCCATTAGAAAAAAAAAAAAAAAAAAAACACACACACACACACACACATCGTCTATATATAGCATGAATGCATGGAATAAGATAGAATTGACTGAGAGCATTAGATGCTAAAACTTTGAGGTGAATCACGCTTTTACCTATTTTTCATCTTCTTGGTCACTCTACTTCTGGAAACTACATTGAGCAAGACAAGGTTCTCCCTGTAGGTGTCAACACAAAATGTGTGCATCTCCCCATGTATTCCCATTTTTGTAGCTTGTTGACTTTCAGGGTCGTATGAGAAGAGCTCCCAATAAGCACGCTCCCCTTTTTTTTGGGGGGTCTCCAATATTATATGACCATTCTTCCTGAAACCCAGCACTTTCTCAATTGCTCCGGCTATATCAATGGTGAACTGTTTCACCCAAGAATCAACCACACCATACTCCTTCATCACCCATATGGAACAACAACCGCTTTCCCTTTTCCTATCATAACATAACAAAGCAAGTGATCCGCTAAATACACAAGTAACAAAATCAGCGTTCAAGCGGGCCATATTATCTGGCAAGATCATCTCGTGAAACGCTTCATCACGCAGATCAAACGACAATACAAAACTAATGTAAAACCCATTCTGCTGAGCACGTGCTACAAAATGTATAGAGCCTTTTAAGCAGGCTTTGGGTTTCCTCCAATCAGTAAGTTCAGCCAAAGCCGGAAAAGAGGCACTGCTTAATCTCCAGGAGCCTGTGCTAACAGAGTAAACCTCAACCAGAGATTCCTTGTTCGAATGAGGAAATACAATTCTCACCACCTTATAATCGTTGGTTCGTGGGTCAAATCCGAAAGCTTCGTGACATGTATAGGTGCCGTGCTTCCTATATATAATGCAAGGTGTTGGAAGAGTCACATCTTTTCGAATCGACGGGTTCCAAAGAATAAAGCGCTCAATTTCTGTAAGGCATATCACACCGTTCTCAGAACCAACTAACCTAAAATGTCTAAGACTACGGCTTTTTACTGGAAACTCCAATTCCGTACACTCCTCAAATGCTTCATTATCGTGGAACAATTTGTAGTGCTCACTATTGTAACTAAAAAAGCAGTACCTGACTATTAAGGGTGGGTGTGGGAGATTGTTGCTGTTGTTGTTTAGAATCGATTGATTGAGATGGGAATCGATGAACGCAGGGGTTGTGATGAGAGAGTTCCATGATTTGGAAACGCATCTGAATCGGATTAGGGATTTCACCGGTAGTCTCTCGAGGATTTGAACCACCACTTCGTCTGGGAGATAGTCCGACATTGCTAACGTTCTTCTTCTAATGACTTTGAGTGACTGGAAGTTAAATCCCCAAGCCCAAACGCCCAAATGCGAGGACGCCGACGGATCAGGACGCCGGTAGAGGAGCGCACGAGAGAGAGAGAGAGGGGGGAGAGGGGGAGAGGGAGAGAGATGCGTTGGGAGGGAAATCTGAAATGTTCCCCCCCATTTTAGCTGAACCGGTTCTTCTTATAAAAAAAAAAAAAAAAAACAAAACAAAAATAAAACCAAAAATTAAAAGCCACGTAGGCTCAGATGGCTAAAAGATGAGCGGAGGAATGAAGAAAAAAAATAATGCTACATGTCTAATTTTTTTTGTTCAATTTCATTTAACTTTACATATGTAATTTTTTTTATTTTATTTTTTTAGAGTAATGATATATGTTCAGCTTTTTTGTCTAATTCTATTCAACTACAAAGATGAGTTTTATATAAAAAGTTTTTTAAATATTTTTATTTTGTATTTGTGGGATTTATCTTTATCCACATATATAAAGTTGGATGTAGTTGAACAAAGAAGTTGGATATATAACATTACTCATTTTTTTAAGAGTTTATTTTTGTATTTGTAATATTTATCTTTGTCTATATATATAAAATTCAACAAAAACATTCGATGTATAACATTACTCATAAAAAATAAATAAAAGCCACGTAGGCTCATATGGTTAAAATATGGGTGTATGAATGAAGGGAAACATTTCTCATTGGCAATTGCATATGGGCAATGCTGAGTTATGATACTCGTTGGCCCGGTGTGAATGAACAGTGATTTACATCGCCGACGTGGAACTTGATGCCATTTAAAAAAAAAAAAAATTTCCTGCGTCAAAACAGGTTCCACGTCAATGGTGTGAGTAACTGTTCATTTATACCGGCCGACGAGTATCATAACTCGGGCAATGCTAGTTGTACAACCAAAGATTGCTCATTGCATATCCCCATTACAATTTATAATCTCAATATTTGGTAAGAAAAAATTATTGGTAAAGAAAAAACAATGGTAAAAGCAGTTCTTATTCAAAGTTCATTTCTAAACTCTCAAAAAATAATTGGTTGTATTTGTTCAAAGGCCAACTCCCCTTCATTATTATTATTTTTCTCTCAATATTAATTTTACTTTTAATATTTCTTCAATCACTTTTTAAATTTTTTTTTTACTTTTTATATCACATCACTCGCTTCTTTTTATTATTATTTAAATAAAAAATTCATTAAATCTTTTTTTTTTTAATTTTTTATATAAAAAATTTACAATATTTTTTTTACTTTATATCATATTAATCACTTTTTATTATTATTTTAAAATGAAAATATCTCTAACCTTTATGAAACACACAAAATTTACGGAGACAATTTTGGGAGTTAATATGAGACCAAAATCATAACACAAGTTTTGTGAAGCAAAAAAGGTAATACCAAAATCAAAACCAAACCATCCCTTTGATCCCAAACCAATTACAGGAAGACGAAGCATTCTAACGAAATAAGTGGGTTTTCAAGGGACTCATTTCCCTGCTACCAAACTTGACTCATCTTCAACCACATTGCGCTGCTTGCTCTGCATCCCCGAATCTAGTGACTGGCTTTCGATTGTTCCTATCACTTTCCCATATCAATTGTTGTCAAACCCACCTTATTTTGAGGAATTTTCAAGGTTAAAATTCAATTCTCAAACTAGTATTTCACAAAGAGAGAGGGAAAAAGAGAGAGAGATAGAAAGATAACATAAACTATCGTAGGGCGTAGGGTCTATTAGCCATTCACGTTAAAATCTCAATTTTTTTTCAAACTCTTGAGAAGGTTGTGGCCCACTCAAGTCTCCATGTGGCTGCGCCACTTATCCCTCCTTCATTTGTTTCCTTCAATTAGCTGCATTGGTGATACATTCCCCAAGCCATAGTTTCAACATGTTATTTTATTGGTGAACTTAGTTGTAATTGATAATCTACCATTATTTGTGGCAAAAAAATGCATTACTTTTGTTGAGGATAAAATCTACCATGGGTCCACTTAAATAACCTATTGTGTAAAACACTATCATTATTTCTTTTAGAATCCCTTCTAAAGAGGGATGCGCCTCCCAAGATATATGGGACTCCCATATCCTATTGATATTCTATCAAGGGAAGCAATGCATCAAATAACGAGGATTTTGAGTTTCTCCAAAACTTTAACTTATTACCTTTTTTTTTCACTCCAAACGTTATGTTAATTTAAGTATCGGAGTGTCTCCGATCCCCTTAAAAACCAATGGATCTAATGACGATTTTTCTATTTTGCACGTAGCCTATCACCAGTCTTGTCGTCCTGAAAATTGCATCAACAACTTTTGTTAACTCTTGCATAAACAACTATTTTCATGTGTTGAAGGTGGGCTCTTGAATTATCCGTATGTGGCAATTGATTATTATTTGTACTCTGTTCTTCCTTAAGTCGTCCGACATTTAGCAACCAGGCAGGATGTCCCACTAAAAGAAAAAAGAACAAAAAAAAAAAACTTAAAATTAAAATCTGCTGAAATATAAATCTAGTGGATTTTCTTGCTGCTCTATTATTTTATCTTATTCAACTTTTGATGTCATTAGCAAGGAGTCAATCAGATAAGTAAAGCTTGCTACCCAGCAATTGGTCCCTGTGCTCTAGTGCATGAAGCAGTAAAGAAGGCGTGAGACTGTTTTGTTATATGCGTGCTTGGCCTAACACTCTGCAGAATAAAAAACAAGATCTTATAAAAGGAAAAAAAGAAAAAAAGAAAAAAGAAAGATCTTATAATAACTGGAAAGACCAACTGATTCTTTGATTCTATCCTTTTTGAATGCGTCTGTTGAGTGAGTCCTGTGCGATCAACTGCATCATGAGAAGTTTTAAATCATTTAACCATTTACTTTTTAGTAAAACATGGTATATTGGAAGAGCTATTAGATTTGGGCATGCAAATTGAATTTTCAACGGGGTAATATATTCAATACACGCCATCAAGTAAATCTAAAGTAGTGCTGCTAAAAATAAAGATATTATTAAGATCATAAAAGCCCAACTAAATGAAGGCAATTTCTTTTACCTAAGGTTGTTACTGTTATCAGTCAAATATGAATCCCACACTCAGTAGAGAGAACATATTGGGTTTAATCAATCAAAACCTACAAACAGGAGCGGAACCGGGAATTTTTGTACAGAGGAGAGCCTACGTAAAAAATTAGNCTGTAGGGCATAGGGTCTATTAGCCATTCACGTTAAAATCTCAATTTTTTTTCAAACTCTTGAGAAGGTTAATCTACCATTATTTGTGGCAAAAAAATGCATTACTTTTGTTGAGGATAAAATCTACCATGGGTCCACTCAAATAACCTATTGTGTAAAACACTATCATTATTTCTTTTAGAATCCCTTCTAAAGAGAGATGGACCTCCCAAGATATATGGGACTCCCATATCCTATTGGTATTCTATTAAGGGAAGCAACACATCAGGTAAAAAGGATTCTGGGCTTCTCCAAAACCCTAACTTATTACCTTTGTTTCACTCCAAATATTATGCTAATTTAAGTATCGGAGTGTCTCCGATCCCCTTAAAGACTGTCGTATCTAATGACAATTTATCTATTTTGCACGTAGGCTATCACTAGTCTTGTCTTCTGGAAAATTGCATCAACAACTTTTGTTGACTCTTGCATAAACAACTATTTTCATGTGTTGAAGGTGGGCTCTTGAATTATCCGTATGTGGCAATTGATTATTATTTGTACTCTGCTCTTCCTTTAAGTCGTCCAACATTTAGCAACCAGGCAGGATGTCCCACTAAAAGAAAAAAGAACAAAAAAAAAAAAATTAAAATCTGCTGAAATATAAATCTAGTGGATTTTCTTGCTGCTCTATTATTTTATCTTATTCAACTTTTGATGTCATAAGCAAGGAGTCAATCAGATAAGTAAAACTTGCTACCCAGCAATTGGTCCCTGTGCTCTAGTGCATGAAGCAGTAAAGAAGGCGTGAGACTGTTTTGTTATATGCGTGCTTGGCCTAACACTCTGCAGAATAAAAAACAAGATCTTATAAAATTGTTTTGCTATACTGTTATCAGTCAAATATGAATCCCACACTCAATAAAACGTATCAGATTTAATCAACCAAAACTCATGAGAAAAGAAAAAAAAAAAAACGAGAGAGAACATATTGGGTTTAATAAATCAAAACCTACAAACAGGAGCGGAAAGGGGAATTTTTGTATGGAGGAGAACCTATGCCAAAAATTAGAAGGAAGGAAGGAAAATAATAATAATACTTTTTTTTTAAAAAAAAAAACAGCAAAGCTTTTTTTTCCAAACAAATTCATAGAGGCTGCCTTTTCATATGACTCTACTTGCAGCCATTCGAAGCACACATTCGAGTTTGTGAAATCCTAGGCCTATTTCATGCCATCAAAGAACCGAGTCTTACCTCAAAAAAATCTTTAGGCTTTCAGCCTCTTTACTAGTCTGTGCATCCTCACAATTCACAAAGAGAGAGAGATGGTGAGTTCTCAGAAGATGATGCCAATAGGGAGGCCTTATAACTTAAGAGAGAGAGAAGCTTGTTTCATTCAGACTAAAAAGGAGAGAGGCTTGATTTATACATAGTAACAGAGTAGAGAACTCAGAGCATCCCTAATAAACTCTTTATTCTTTAGCTAAAATTTAGTGAAAAAACTCACCTTTTTTAGTTTAACTATCAACTTTTCAAAAGCACCACACAATAAACTTTCTAAATCTCACTCTATTCTATTTAAAAGAACCCAATGTTGATAGATGACACTTGTCATGTATCAATGTGAATTGGAGGAAATTTCTGTCCATAAAAAAAAACAAAGGAGAGAGAATGAACGAATAAACAATTACCCTTTTTTGCATTGCTAAGCGCTGAAGCAGCTAATCATTTTTTTTTCCTTTTTGGGAAATGCCTAGCCTGATGTAGCTGATTTTCAGCCCAATTTTGCTATAGGGCTAGTAGCCAAAATAATCTTTGACTGCTCCGTTGAGAATGCTCTAACAAACCTTGTGCAATGTTGTGAAAAACTTGTGCTGAGTGAAAAACTGCACAAGTCTTGTGCAGTGTGAAAAGAATTGCAGTCTTGTTATACATTGACTTCCCACTATGTTTCTTAAAATATAACAAGCCTTGCGCAGTGTTAAAAACTTTGTGTGGCATGGTCGTCTCTCTCACATAATGGTTTTGCTCGGAAACAGAAGCCATGCCCACATTAAATTAAGAAAGGATTTGATGTATTTACGAAGGATTTTTAAAAATCTACAGGGGGGTGATGGACCCCAACCACAAACGTAGGTCCACCCCTGCCTGCAAAAAAAAAGTGTTTTACTGTGGTATCATAAGGTCATAATAGAGGATATCAAAATTATCTCAGACTCGGGAAAAAAAAAATAGAAGGAACAAAAAGAGTTAAAGCAAATCTCCAGATACGAGTGGACCACATGTAATAAGTTCAGCAAGCACAACAAGATCCGATCATTTAACTATTTTCCAGAGAGAATAACATTCAAAAGCAGTATACATATGTTTGAAACATTTTTTTTTTAGTAAGTAAAATTTTATTAAAAGTGCGAAGCGCAACTCTGGTACATACAAAGTAAACAAGAGAAACGCTTGATTAGAAGAAGAAAAAAGTAAAAAAAATTCATAAGTAAGCACTAAATGAGCCAAATAAGCAGTTTTCCAAGTGAAAAAGGTACAAAAAAAGAAGCTAAATAACATATGTTTGAAACTTGTTCACATAAAGCCACAAAAATCGTCTAGTATATACCAAGAATAAGATAGAATTGACTGAGAGCATTAGATCCAAAAACTTTGAGGTGAATTACGCTTTTACCCATTTTTCCTCTTCTTGATCACTCTAGTTCTGGAAACTACATCGTTTGCTTGGTTGAGTAACACAAGGTTCTCCCTGTAAGTGTCAACCCAAAATGTGCGCCCCTCCTCATGTATTCCCAATTTTGTAACTTGTTGGCTCTCAGGGTCATACGAAGAGAGCTCCCAATCACGTCCTGTTCGGGTCTCCAATATTATATGGCCATTCTTCCTGAAACCCAGCACTCTCTCAACTCCTCCGGCTATATCAATAGTGAACTGTTTCACCCAAGAATCAACCACACCATACTCCTTCATCATCCATATGGAACAGGACCTTTTCCGTTCATGTATATCATAACATAACAAAGCAAGCGATCCCCTAAATACACAAGTACAGATATCAGTGATGGAGTCGACCACCATACTATCTGGTAAGATCATCACGCGAAACACTTCATCACGCAAATCAAACGACAATACAAATCCAACCCAAGTCCCATTCTGCAGAGTATGAGCTGCAAAATGTACAGCGCCTTTTAAGCAAGCTTTGGGTTGCCAGCAATCATTAAAAATCAAATTTTTCATAGAAGCCAAAGGCAGAAAAGAGTCCCTCCTTATTCTCCACATTCTCCAGGAGCCTGTACTAACTGAGTAAACCTCAACCAAAGTTCCCTTCAGTAGCTTGGCTGCGTCGATTACACTAAAACTATGACATGCAATTCTCACCACCTTATAATCGTTGGTCCGCGGATCAAATCCGAAGGCTTGGTTCCAAATAATGTCTCCGTTCGTCTTGGGCGTAGTGCAAGGTTTTGGAAGATTCACGACTTTTCGAATCGATGGGTTCCAAAGAACGAAGCGATCTTCTTCTAAAACACATATCAAACCGTTTTCAAAACCAATTAACTTAAAAGGGTGGATTTCATTCTTTGGAACCCGTCTCAGACAACGTCTTTCGATTGGAACCTCCAACTCCGCACACTCCTCGAATGCTTCATTATCGTGGAACAATTTGTAATGCTCTTTATTGTCTTCTATGCAGTACCTGACTATTAAAAGCGGGTGTGGGGGATTGTTGTTTGGAATCGATTGATTGAGATGGGAATGGATGAAGGCAGGGGTTGTGATGTGAGAGTTCCATGATTTGGAAACGCACCTGAATCGGATTAGGGATTTCACGGGGAGTCTCTGGAGGATGTCGACCACCACTTCGTCCGGGATATAGTCCGTCATTGCTGCCGCTACGGCGTGCTTCTCCGGCGGAATAGGCTGATGCCTCGAGATGATGTCTGAACCAGGCCGCGTGCGCTCCATCAGAGTAAAAGCCTCGTCTCTGGGTGTTGACCGACGTTCAATTTCCTTAGTGTAGCGTTTGAGTTTCTTTTTGTAGAATGTGTTGGGTAATAGTAGTGGATTCGTGGGCCATGTGCTCCTCGATCTTGGGTCAGTTTGTTTCCTTCCTCTTAGCATTGATTGTTGGGCCTTGTCGGACATTATGTCTCAGCTTACGTTTGAGATTTTGATTTTGTAAACAAAAAATATTATTTTAAACCAAATTATAAAAAATAGATAGTTTGAAAATTGCCTTTTTTTAAAATTATGATTTAAAAACGTAAAAAATCTGCATTTTTAAATCGTAGGTAAAAAAGTATTTTTTTGAAAACGCAGAATTTTAAATGTTTAACTGCAATTTTAAATGCCAAACTGTGATTTTATTAAACTCTTAACTGCGTTTTTAAAAATCATGTTTTAAAATCACACTTTTTGAAATCGCAAACCCAAATGAACCCTAAAGAACTTTCATAGACAAAAAATATAATTTTAAACCAAATTACATAAAAAAGAATCGTTTAAAATTGTGATTTTGTAACTTAGGTACACAAAGTATACAAAAATTACATTTAGTCAGAACGAGAAAGGTCTCCTTGTTCGATTAAAAGAGCACAAAGGTACAACTTAAGGACATAAAAAGTATACAATAAATACATTTAGTCATAACAAAAAAGGTCAAGAAAATCATAAAAATTAAGCAAATTATGATAATGTAAAATAGTTATCCAGTAGTAAAGAGTCTTGAACCCAAAAAAAAGAAACAAAAAATAAACTTTAGTTTCACCACTGTCTTCCTGAGTTCCTCAAAATTTCTAAAATTTTATTCCCTCCAAAAGACACCACATTATACTGGAAAGAAACATCTTCCACAATGGTACAATATGAAAACTGCCACTTATTATAAGAAACTGTATTCATTATATTTAATGCACACATTGTTCAATTTTTGTTAAGAGATAGATTCATCTAACAAAATGAAAAATGTTTAGAAACAAAAGTCTCTTTGTTCCTGTATGGTGGAACTATGCCCTATTACGTTCGAACTGATGTCGAAACACTTGGAATTCTAGTTCTAATGCTTTGGCTTCTGCCTGAAGCTCTCTGACTTCATCTACCATTTTTTCCCCCATCTGTCTTTGGGAAGAGTCCATTTCCATTTGAAACCGTCTTACTTTATATTCCACTTTTTCCTTCAACTCTTTAACCTTTCTTTGAATCTCCTCCATCCCGCGGCTGAGCTCACTCGCCCTGATTCAAAAATTAAAAGAGTTAAGTATTTTTATAGATTTATATTATATTTGAAAGCAACTACGATTAATACAAATAAATATTAAAAAAAAAGAATGAAAACAACATTAATAATAACAAGTAACTTATGTGTTGCCAATACATATTTATTGGGAGCTATTTGAAAACCAGAAACTATTGCAAAAAGAGGAAGTGCACGTGGCTAGGGCCACCTGACATGTTATTCATCGCTAACATAACCTTAGCAAAGACATTATCATTTTTTGCTAATCAAAATTCTGTTTTGTTTACCATTAGCAATGACATGAGATTTGCTTCATTGCAAATATTATCATATAGCTAAAACTCAGTTTTGTTCTAGTGCCATTTAATGCATAAGAATTTTTTTCTTTATTAAGTAAATGAAGATCATTAAAAACACACGGAGCACAACTCAAATACACATAAAGTGTATAAGAGAAAAACATCCAACAAATCAAGAGGCAGAAAAAAGAGTACAAAACTCTACAAAGCTAAAGATATGGAGAAGGGTGTTAACAAAGATCCACTCACATCGAGATTTAAGAAATCAAATATGTAGATCTGAGTTCGTCTTCTTGAAATCATCAAATCTTCGACCTTTCCTTTTAATGCTTAAGCTAATTAGACACGACAAATGGGTTATCTTTTTTTCTTCCTACATTTTCTCTTTAATTTCCAACAATCACATCTCTCTTCAAACCCTGAGATTTCTAAAACTAAAACCATAAATCATCCTTCCATCGATAAGCATCCAAAATTTCCTTAAAAGACTAAATTACTAATCCCTGGGTTTATAGTTCAAAGCCTCATAATAGTAGCCCGAACATGACTTTTCCTTTTTGTTTCTCCTCTAAACGTTACCCTCTCCGTTATCCACTTAAAAACCCTAAATCCCCTAATTCTTACATGCCGTTACCACTACAAACCCTGACCTTAACTCTTATTAAACCCTACAACAAATTGTCCAGAAACTCATGCATAAGATCTTAGAATCCTATGTTGTACTACCTCTAATTTAACTATAAAGTTTACACAACAAAATTTGAAACAGCATGACAACATCTTACCATACTTTAGTTTGTACCATTTTCATGCTGTGCTAGTGTTTTTACGAATGCATTACTATCAAAAGCTAACCACAAATGGGAAGTATTTCCACAAGGGCTACTATCATAATTCATAGGCGCCTGCTTTCATTTTCAAATTTGCACTAACCATAAAAATAAACAACAGTAAAGTATATATCTACCTAGACTCAAGCATGTACAAAATTGTAACTTAAAGTAGAAATGGTTCAAAAGACGCTAATGATTTTCTTATAAGTAATTAGCCCCAAGGGAAAGGGGAAGGGGGATTCAAACTAGCGACATGCACTTCATGAGGCGTAGTCTCTAGCTGATTGAGCCATCACTTGGAGTTAACGCAAATAGAATTCATTCCACAAAAATAAGATGTAGACACTTAAACAAGGAAAGAAAAGGCAAAGAGTAGACATATTAGTATGAAATCAATCAACCATCTGTCTCATAAGAGTGTAACATACTAAAGTCTGAACACTTCTTCTAATAGATGATATGCAACTACAAGCATCCACAAATGTGCTTTATCAGTAGCAGTATATCTACTACAACACAAAGCTCATACTGTTGTCGCTGATAATATAATGGCAATAAAGATGTGTATAAAGGAACTTTTGCCACCTATAAAACATCTCAAAAGTAGTGCGCTAATAAACAATACATATATAAAAATTCAAAAATCATTGAAAGGAGAAATTTGTGAGATAATACACGGATAAGCTCAAGGAATCATAGGCTAGTCTTTTTGCATTGAAAAATATTACTTTTGTAAAGGATTCAGGGTTATTCACATCAATAGCACTATTTCAACCCTTTTTTCCCTTTAAGTTTATCAATGGCCCCCTACTACTTTCACTGCAACAAAGAGTGAGCAGCACTTATTTTGAAGGTAACCTCAAAGAATGAGCAAACATTATATTTACAAATATATTCCGAAAAAGTCCTATATATTAGAATATTCTAAATTCAAGGGTAGTTTAGAAATTTTAATTAACTGCGACAGTATTTAAATTAGAAGTTCTTTGGTTATTTTGGTAATTCAAGGGGTGTGTAGCTTATTTGCTTGGGGTTGGTCTGAGTATTCTTTTGTTATTAAGAAATTTGTTCCTTCGCTAACTAGGAAGTTCTACCTTTTCCATATTATCTTAGGACTTCACTACTATGTATGTCACCAAGACACCAAGCAACCCATGTGAACTTGTAAACAATTAGAGAGAACTTGATTAATAAAATTTCAGAATAATTTTCTCTCTTTTAACTGTGATACTTAATTAAAATATTTCTAGGTGAGACTCCTGTACACAGCCCATGGGCCGCATGTTTGATTCTCTGTTTTCTCATGTTATTTTGACTACAAATCCTCCTTAATCCTCACACTAGCCTTCAAAACCAAAAAAAAAAAAAACATAAAAATCTAGAGTCTTTTGGCTCACCTATATCGATTACGGGAAACCCTAATCTTCAAATTAAAGGCCTGTACTACATTAAGTACAACTTACCAACCTCTAGCAAGAACAAAATGTACATCTAAATTAACAGAAGATCTCTATGCTTACATATAGACTGACTCAACAAAATATAACTGATTTTAGCCACCCAAGGAAACAATGAGGAACTAACATTTGCTGTGGTTTTAGAAACAGATAGAAACTGAACTACAGAAGTAAAACAGCTAGAGATAGAGCAGAAGGAAACTTATCAAACCATGTAAACTCTGTCCATGTATCCTGTTTTGTTCTAAATAGATTTTTTTTTATCAATAGATTTGAAATGAATGTATTAAAAATTTCAACTTAACAAATTTTGTTTTCGATGTTTCAAGAACAAGAGAGACCAAGGATAATTACAACCTAAAAGTTACTTTAAATTGAATGATTCTTAAGAAGCATATACATATTACAACTCAGAGTGTTGCAGGAAGCAGCCACTGAAGACTTGAAAAAGGCAAGGAAAACCCAAAGGTTGGCTTTGGAACATGAACCCATGACCTCTCCTGCCACCCTTTTGTTATATGGGATGGAGGTGCCATCACCCTGAGGTTGTCTTTGTCTTCCTCTTCTTCCCCACTATAATCACAGATCTTATCTGCAGCCTAGAGCAAACAAGATCTCACAAGTTACAACAACTGGAAAAATAAATTCTAAACCCATAAAACTGTTAATCCTTCTCCACCAACCGTAATCTGATTCTCTGCTAAATAGCACCTAAATTAACTATAGAACCAATTTACCCTTATAGGAGAATTCTTTTTCTTCTTGCTTCTTCACTACTATAATCACAGATCTTATATGCGGTCTAAAGCATTTAGGATCTTATAAAAACTGGAAAAATATATTCTAAACCTATAAATCTGTTAATCCTTCTCCGCTAACCCTAATCCAATTCTCCACTAAATAGCAACAAATTAACTATAGAACCATTTTACCCTCATAGGAGTATTCTTCTTCTTTTCCACTATAAATAGCACCAAATTAACTATAGCCTAGAGCAAACAAGATAAGATACCAGTCTTTCAACTATTTTACACTATTTGCTACTTGGTCATAGCCGCTGACAGAGAGAATAATATTCAAGAGCAGTAAGATAGAAACTTGCTACTTGGTTTGAAACTTGTTCACATGTAGCCACAAACATATATAGCATGAATAAGATAGAATTGACAGAGAGCATTAGATGCTTGGAAAAAAAAAAAAAGAGACAGAGAGCATTAGATGCTAAAAATTTGAGGTGATTCACGCTTTTACCTATTTTTCCTCTTCTTGGTGCCTCTACTTCTGGAAACTGCATCGTTTGCTTGGTTGAGTAAGACAAGGTTCTCCCTGTAAGTTTCAACACAAAAATAGTGTGCCCTCCCATGTATTCCCAATTTTATAGCTCGTTGGTTCCTGGGGTCATATGAAGAGAGCTCCCAATTACCAATTTTTCGGTTCTCCAATATTATTTGACCATTCTTCCGGAAACCCAGCACATTCTCAACTCCTCCGGCTGTATCAATAGTGAACTGTTTCACCCAAGAATCAACCACACCATACTCCTTCATCACCCATATCAAACAACGCTTCCAACGATCATAACATAACAAAGCAAGCGATCCCTTAAATACACAAGTAACAATCTCATCGTCTGCACCGACCATACTATCCGGCAAGATCATCTCGCGAAACACCTCATCACGCAGATCAAACGCCAATACAATTCTAGTCGTCCTATTCTGCCCAGCAAGTGCTGTAAAATGGACGGAGCCATTTAAGCACGCTTTGGCTTTGAACCAATTTCTATGACTATCCGAATACGGAAAAGAGGCACTGGTTATTCTCCAGGAGCCTGTTCGCACAGAGTAAACCTCAACAAGAGTTTCCTTCATAACCTTATTGCTTACATGAGGAAATGCAATTCTCACCACCTTATAATCGTTGGTCCGCGGATCAAATCCGAAAGCTTGGTTACACGTAATGCGTCCGTGCGTCTTGAGTGTAATGCAAGGTTTTGGAAGATCCACGAATTTTCTAATCGACGGGTTCCAAAGAATGAAGCGATCTTGTTCTAAAAAGCATATCAAACCGTTCTCAGAACCAATTAACCTAAAATGATTAAGACGACAGCTTTCTATTGGGAACTCCAATTGCTTACACTCATCGAATGCTTCATTATCGTGAAACAATTTAAAGTGCTCTACATTGGGTTTAGAAGCACAATACCTGACTATTACGAGTGGCTGTTGGAGATTGTTGTTTTCAATCGATTGATTGAGATGTGAATCAATGAAGGAAGGGGTTTTGATGACAGAGTTCCATGATCTGCAAACGCACTTGAATCGGATTAAAGATTTGACGGGGAGTCTCTGGAGGATGTCTACCACCACATCGTCCGGGAGATAGTCCGACATCGCTAGCCTTGAGCCACCACGTCTTTGGCTAATCTCAATCTCTTGGGAAGTTTTCTATGGAAATTAAAGCCCCAATTTTATTCGCAGAGAATCTGAAATGGGAATTAGGGTAAATCGCGAAGAGAAGGGAGAGAAATGGAGAGAGTTCCAAAACAGCGTGAATGGTTGCCGCGTGTCCCAACTCCTTAAAAGTTGGTCTGTTTATTATAACGAAGAGCTTTCCGCCTTAAAAGCCTGAAAGGCGCCTTGCTTATTACAAAAATTTTCTAGCAACGCGTTGCTTGTCGTCATAATATCTAAATAGGCTGTGTCGCCTCAAATCCCATGTTGCCAGAAATGAAAAGGCACGCTCGTACGCATAGATGATAGAATATCTGACAAAACGGCGTCGGCGTTGGCTACCCTTCGGCCCTCAGAACGACGTCGACGCTCTGAGTGTTTGTGTGTGTTAAAGGGTGGAATCGGAGAGGGAAGGTGGTGGTCGGCTGCGATCAGGCTCAAGGTTTTTCTCCTTTTCTTTGGTTCTTTCAAGTTTTGTCAATGTCTTCTATTATTTTCTGCTTGGTTGCTGAGAAATTGTGGGAAAGGAAGGAACTTGAGAAATATTTAAACTTGGAATCTTAGTCATGGGCTTGAGGCATGGTTGCTAACTACTGGATTTTGCATCTTCTTCTGTTTTACTTTACTGGGTAGCCTCAAAGTCTGGATTTTGATTGCGTGGAACTGTTTGGTTTCTGTGAAAATGCTGGAAAATGAAGGGATTTGAGATATGAGAACTGGGTTCCTTTTATTTCTTCTGTTTGGGTAGCCTTTTTTTATTTTTTTATTTTATTTTTTTATCTTTTATTTTTTATTTTTTATTTTTTATTTTATGAATGAGCACATTTTATAGAAGTAACCTGAACACGGCTACAACTAACAGCACACTACAAAACTCCACAACACCTATACAACAAAACAACCAATACAAGGAAAAGCCAACCTACCGAAGGACTCCTTCTGGCAGTCCCCAGTTTCTACACAAATCTACATTTTCTCTATTTTTCACAAATGTACAATTAGAAACAACCCGAGCTCTGATTTCCCATATGATCCTTTGAAGAATCTCCTCTTCTGTAAGTAATTGTTACCATGTCGAATATTATTCCTTTCCTTCCAAATGGCATAGACCGAAGCTCTCAAACATAGTCTAATCAACACTGCCTTCAGCCCATTTCCACTCCATTCCTTCACCCCTTTCTCTAGAATATTATCCCCATCAGTTGGCGGATCACTTATAAGACACTGACTAAGAGCAGCCCGCCATATTCTTTTACTAAACCTGCAGTTAAAGAATAAATGGGATCTCCCTTCTAGACACCCCCGACAAAACACTCATAAAACATTCCCATTATAGCCCCAACAAAGTAACCTCTCCCCCGTGGTAAGGCTATTACGAATAGCCAACCACAAAATAAAAGCTTGTTGTGGAATGGCAAGCAGAAACCAAACTATTTTCCTCCAGCTAACCAGCGGCTGCTTAGCCCTGATTTGCTCCCACGTTTCAGAACAAGAGTACATACCTGTTTTTGAGATACACCACTTAGCGTGATCAACTTCTCCAAGAGGCACAAAAAATAACTGACTTTGAATATGAACCGAAGATTCTGATCTAGCAGGAGGCCGTCTCCAGATTTTATCACATAGAACACTAGACTGTTTAGCATTGATATGGCTCCCTGTGTCATAGATTGCCCTAAACCCATACTTGTCTAAAAGACCTCCATCTGGGTGCCAAACATCAAGCCAAAGAAAGATATTTCTCCTATCTCCAACTTGAATCCGAATGAAGCTCCTGACAGTGTCCCTTAAATTTCAACAATTTTCTCCAACTCCACGAGCATAATTGAGAAGGTTTCACATGCCAAAAACTCCTCTTTTTTTTATTTTTAGCTGCGGATATTTGATTTTGGGAATTGTTTGGTTGCTTTGGAAATGTGGGAAAATGAAAGGATTTGAAATATCATAGTTGGGTTCGTTTTATTTCTTCTGTTTGGTCGCTGAGAATGTGGGAAAAGGAAAGACATTGAGATATTAGAACTGGGTTTCTTTTTTTTTTTTTTTAAGTGACTCCTCAAAATGCACATGCATTTATTAGGTTGACTGGTAAATAAACTGCCTCCTTCACTGGCTTTTGTTAGGGTTTCTTTCTCCATTACCTCTTGTCTGTGAAAACCAACCATGGAAGATAAAAGAAGAACAATAGCACGCACCCAAATCAGTACCAGCAAAGAATCACAGGAAGAGAGCCAAGAACCAAAAGGATGCGCACCAACAAGTGACTCTGGGACTACTTTACAAGACCTGCCATCCCAACTCATCATGGAAATTCTCTCATGGCTTCCCATGAAGACCATCTTCAGTTGCAAGTGCGTCTGCAAACTGTGGCAGAGCCTACATTTGGACCCTCATCTGTCAAGAGCACCCATTAGCCTATTGCTTAGAACCATTCAGAAGGAAAGAAAACCGAGAATGCTCCACTTGTTTGACCTTCAAGGCAACAATATCGAGTGTCGTGAATCAAGGATTAAGCTTAAGAAGAAATCAAATCTTCCCAACACTGAATTTGGTTTTGTAAATTCCTGTAATGGGTTGCTTTGCTTGTGTGAACCTGGTACGAAGGACCCTATATATGTGTGTAATCCAATTTTAGGTGAGTACATTACAGTTCCAAAAGTCAAAAAGGACGTTAAATTAGCTGGCGCAGGGTTTGGTTTTAGTTTGGAGACTAAAGAATACAAGGTGGTCCGGATTCTTCATATAAAGGGTACTGATCCGAGGAAGATATGTGACCATTATGAGGCTGAGATATATGTTCTTGGCACAGGTTCATGGAGAAGCATAGGAAAGGTTATGTACACCATCAATGCTGGTTTTTACTTCAACACCTTTGTGAATGGAGCGCTTCATTGGGAAGTGTCTGAGCGTAATACTCCTGATTTTATACGTGCTTTTGACTTTGGGGGCGAGAAATTCCGAGTGGTTCCAGCACCTTCTGCATTTGGTCGAGCTGAGAAAGAGTGTATTGATTATATGCGTTTTGGCGTATTGTTAGGCCGTCTTTCTATATGTGATTCTGGAGACTCTGGTGTCGTTGATATATGGGTGATGAATGAATATGGGATCAAGGAGTCATGGACTAAAAACTTTGTCATTACAAATTTAATTTTTGATAGGCATCATTTGGACAGATATGAACCAATAATGATTCTTGACAGTGGTGAAATTTTGATGTTATTTAATGGGAAATCTCTTGTAAGCTATGATCCCAGAGAAGAGGTCTTCAACTATCTTTCTCCTTACGGGGCCGGGCCAAAGTTTCAAGCAATTGCTCATATTCCTAGCTTTATTTCACTAAGGGATGTTGCAAAGGGAGAAAATTTGAAGGTACTTAATCTCAACCAAAATTGACATTTTACGCTTTATTTGTTTACTAATAATGCTTTGTTGTAAGTTTTAGCGGTTAAGAATGTGGCATGTGAGTTATGCAACTTATCCATTGCCATTCTCAAGAATACTGGTCAATTAGTTATTTTGTAAAAGAAGTTTAATGTGGCTCGTTAATCTTTAGAATGCACCTTTTTAAATTATTTTCCATCATAATTAATTAAATGATGTGTGAATTTTTTATTCGCATGAAACATGACAACAATACCCTACCTTATCAGTTCATTCTTTCAGTAAAAACCTGCCTAGTCTGTTTCTGGAATTGGAATTTATCCTTATTTGACAATCTAATTACTACTTGGGTTATGTTCTTCTTATGCATTCATAGACATTCATTCTCTAGCTTTAGTAGATGCAGAAGCGAGGTGCGAAAGCAAGCGGGCAACAAGTGGATCGGGCTAACGGTTTATTTGCTTGTTAGGCTTAACTGTTCGAGCAGGCACAGGAACAGTTAAGCCAGCATAGAGCAAAGCTCAACCAATCGGCTATTTGGTATAGTTCAAAGCCCTGTTCATAATAAGGCCCATAATTAGATATGACATCATGTTCTACGTTCTGCTCATATCATGCAAAGAGGTTTTCTTGTGCAGTTTGTGGATGTTTTACCACGACTGTAGTTGACACAGTGCTTGACAACCTTGAACCAAGCAATTAAAAGGGTAATATGTGTGTCGGCGAGGGTAAATGTATTTTTCCTTTTTAGTGAGTGATAAATAACCATTTGAATTTGACTAGGATGAATGACATTGCAGGAAGCTGATTGGTAGGGAAGTAGGATTCTTTTTTTGATGGTCCTTCCGTTGTTCTGAGATAGGAGTACTACCTAGCTTTGAGGAATGCTTGTGTTGAATTCTAAATCTGCCCTGCTCTGCCTGGGTATTATGGCATGTTTCACCACTCTGCTGGGGCAGTCTATCTACTTGTGATTTTCCTCAGTCTAATTATTTTGACATAATGGTGATGAAAAATTATGACATTAAGGAGTCTTGGACTAAAGGGTTTACTCTTTGAAATTTTAAAGGTGGAAGGAGGCAATTAGATTATTATGAAAGAATGATGATTGTGTATAGTGGGGAAGTCTTTACATCATTTAATGAAGGAGGTTTTGTAATCTATATTCTCACATTAGAAGGCTTTCATTATTACTGAACCATTGTGGTGAGATCTGAGTCTGAAACAATTTTTTTAGATTCTCAGCTTTGTTTCACTTGTTTCCAAGAGAGGAATTTGAATATATTTAATTTCATATCCATACTAACATGTATAAATCTAAGCTTCACCCATTTGCCAATGTGTCAATGACACCTTATGAATGGAACAGAATATGCAAAATGACTAGAGCAGCCTATCTATTGCTGTTCTCAAGAATATTGTTTACTGAGCTATGTTGTCCATACCAATATATTGTTATGGCTTGTAAGATCTTTGAAATATTACATTGGATAATTGTTAAATTTTCTTGTGCATCCTTCATTTCCTTCAATTAGCTGAAGCCACAATTTCAACATGTTATTTTGTTGGTTAATTTAGTTGTAATTGATAATCCACCTCTATCAATTATCTGTGACCAAAAAATGCATTACTTTTGTTGACTCTTGCAGAAACAGCCATTTTCATGTGTTGAAGGTGGGCTCTTGATTTATCCTTGTGTGGCAATTGATTATTATTTGTACTCTGCTCTTCCTTAAGTCCTCTGAAATTTAGCAGCCAGGCAGGATGTCCCACTAAAAGAAAAAAGAAAAAAGGAAAAAAAAAACTGAAATCTGCTAGAATTTGAACCAGTGGATTTTCTTGTTGCTATTAGATTTTCTTGCTGCTCTGTTCTTTTATCTTATTCAATTTTTGACGTGATTAGCAAGGAGTCAAGCGGGGTAAGTAAAGCTTGCTACCCACCAATTGGTCCCTTTTATGGTTCAATCTCTGTTTGATCTCAACGACAGTTATGAATCCTAGTTTGGAAAATTCTAGCCTTATCCTTCATCTCCTCTTTGTCATGAACAGGAGGAAACCAGTTTGCATCCACATATTCATTGGAAAATGATTCAATTAATTTGTTCATAATGCCTTGGCAAATATAAGCTGCCACTGTGATTGTAATGCTGATATGAGCAACTGGGAGACTGACGGTTTTTTTTTTAGGAAAACATTTTGACGTGATTGTTGAAACAGTTGTGCAGAAATTGAAACATGGGAAAGAACACGGGGAAAGCCTCTCTTGATGCATGAAGCACTGTTATGGAGACTTACCGTGGTGCCTTACGCTGTGGTCGCATGGAGCAGTAAAGGTGTAAGACTTTTTGTTATAATGCGTGCTCGTCCTAACACGCTGCAGAATCAATATTTTGTGTTCTAGCTTGTGCCGAACAAGCTGTCTATGTTTATGTGGGTTTCAATGGAAATCTTCCCTATTTTTTGCTAAAACTATGTACACTCCTTGAGTTGTATTATAATTGAAACACACTATTTTGGGGTTTCAATGTCTTCCACTAAATTTGATTTTCCCCTTTGTCTTTGATCATAACACGTTCTTGGCGTATCTGCAGACTCCGTAGTCGGTGGTCAAACATATGCCTATCGGCTATTACACTAAATTTAGATACCTATTCCAGTACAATGTTAAAGAAAAAGAAACAGTGGAAAGAAGGAAAAAAAAAACAAAAAACAAAAAATTAATAAAGAAACCAAAATAGTAAAAATCATTCATCTATGCCTAATGGGTAGCGTGGTGTACTGACAGGAAAATAATCCTTAGTCTTTCTTGTTTCTGCAAACATGGCCTTTGTCAAAATTTTCTTAGCCACATCCAAATCGAAATTCCTTGACTTTTGACCTCATTGGAGACATCCACGTCTGCCGGAATATCCATGATGAGCGTTGGTTTCAGTTCTTGTTTCCTTGCTTTCAACTCAGAGTTGATAGCCTTCAGCTTTTCATAATAAGCGCCGACTTTCCCTACTTCCTTCTTCAGCAACTCTTTACGTTCAGTCAACTCGTTGATCTTCTCCAGCCAACGCTCTCTTCTTCTTCTCCTTGGTTTCGAGCTTTTCGGCGGCTTCTCACCACTGTCGCGGGGCAAGGGCGGCGGCCTGCAGCAAACCAAGGCGACATTGTTGGGCTCTAAAGGTGGGATTGATCTTTTTTTGGTGCTACCCCAGCCGACTTTCCAGACGTTGTGTTTATGCTCGGATAGGAAGACTGGATAAGAAAGTTGAAGCAAGACTTTAGAGAGTTCGATCTC
Organism: Betula pendula; assembly: GCA_900184695.1. Classification (NCBI taxonomy): domain Eukaryota; kingdom Viridiplantae; phylum Streptophyta; class Magnoliopsida; order Fagales; family Betulaceae; genus Betula; species Betula pendula. Next base: position 98,664 of record FXXK01001611.1, on the reverse strand, counting down.
TTCGGTAGTAAAGAAAGAAGCAAGAGAGTTGTTGGCATTAATGTTGGCTTTGCGTTCCATTGCTAGCTTTGTGTTTAGAGATAACAGAATTAATTTATAGTTTCATATATATACATATTAACTTCAACTTTTGTTATTGTTTTAGATTTTGGATTACTAATCAAAGTAGTATTATTACTATAATCAGTCTATTACTTTTGTAAATAAGAAGTCCAATTAGAAGATAGTTTCCTGATTCTTCCAGATAAAAAAAAAAANAAAAAAAAATTCATATTATTTCCTTTTTCTCTCAAACTATAACGATGTTCTTTTTGCCTTTTTTAAGGCTCTTTTGGTGTGACAAGTGCTACTACCACTTGGAACTTAATACATCATAATTTTCTTTTCTTTTTTTGGTTTAGACTATAACGTGGACTTACCACATTTACAAACATTTTTCCTGCATCAAATACTTTGTGACCAATTACATAATGAATTATAATTTACCACAAACTCTCCCACTTTATCATAATAATTAGTCTTTTACCAAAACTCTAATTCCCTTTCCTCATTCTTTTAACCAATATATTTTCATGATTAAGAAAATGCACCAACACCCATCAAGACCGTAATCCAATGCAGCTTCATGGGCGAAACTTGGCAGAAAGTTCTCTGAGACCCTTTATTTTGCAAGTTGAATTCTCACTCAGAAGGCAGATTAAAGGTTAAAAATAATTTTATTAATATAAAATTCTGAGACAACAATAATATAAAAAAGAAAGATGTAATACAAAAGTATATAGGGCACTTTTGACTTTGAGATTAATGAGCAGCTGCTCATTATACTTTTGTTGAAAAACTAAAGGACGATTGTCGTGTTACTCGTGTACAGTCTGTAAAGGCTCTTAATTATATAGATTGGTACGTTTACATAGGGTACCTTTGGAAAATATGTAAATGGCAATTACTAGGTAAACTACTCGAAGCTTCCTTTGCTAATTTGCTTTGAAAGATATTTCTTTTTTGAAAAAAAGTTTTGAGGCCACAATAAAAATAATTTTGAGCCTTTTGTATTTTGAGTTATTTATTAATATATATATTTTTTTTCATTTTTAAAAAAAGTCTCATATTATTGATTATGGTCTCATATTTAAAATTTACCGAGTTTAAGCTCTTTTTTGGGGCTAACTCCCGAGTGTAGCCCGTGACCCAATCGGTTCATATTGAGAGACATGCGAGGCATGAGACCTGAATTTCCCGATATGAGTGAATACATGAAGTAGCTATACCTAATAGGAGTTCTCAGTAAATTTTTAAAAAAAAAATTGAAAAAAAAAGGGCATACGTCCTTTACCTTCTCTTAGGGTACATTTGACATTGCGATTTCGTAAACAAAAAGTATAATTTTAAACATTGTCGCAGAAAATTGATTGTTTGGAATTGCAATTTGAAAACGTAGAAAATCTGCATTTTCAAATTACAAGTTATGATGTGTTTTTTTAAAACGCACAATTTTAAAGGCTAAACTGCGATTTTAAATGTCAAACTACGATTTTGGCAAACATTTAACTATGTTTTTAAAAATCAAGTTTTCAAATTGCAAATTTTGCTATTTTAAAATTACAATTTTTGAAATCGCAAATCCAATCAGACCCTTAATCCAAGTGGCCAATTGTTCCTTTTCTGTACTCACAATCCAATCCGTGCACAAAGTGTAAACGGCAAAGCAGGTTTTCTAATTTGTGCAGATCAGTACTTCTCTTTTTCCTTTTATATGTATGATTCGTATCAGCATCCTTCTTGATCACGGAAAAGTTTGTGAAATCCTATTTCCAGTAAAATAACTTCCAAGGAATTTCGTAACCAAATCAGCTCATGCCCGAGGAAATAGGAAGAACCTTTTTGTTTTCTGTTCTGATTATAAATATATTAATAAATAACTCTAAATACGAAACACTCATAAAAACACAATTAATTTTCACATTAGAACACTTTTTAAAACTTAAAAAAAAAAAAAACCTTCCAAAACATGTTAACAAACTTATCCTAAAGAACTATTTGGCAATTGAAGGAGAAAATATATTGTGAGTAACTTATGAGTTTTGTGTCCTACATTAAGAAATTATAAAAGAAAATAGTAGTTAATATATTTAAGTGAACCCAAGCCTATTAGCTTAAGCTTTTGAGCTAGAGTGGTGTCTAAATATGTATATTAATGTACTCTTGGTAAAAATATGGGTTACGTCAAAACATAAGTATAAGACTATATAAGTTAACTCTAATCCGACTCTTTTAATTAAATAGTTCAGACCCATTTACCCTAACTCACTAATTCCGTGTTGAATTCATGTCGAATTCACAAGTTGTGTAAAAAATTGTTTGTCATATTTTCCATCATCTTAAATGAGTGGGTTCTTATTAGCAGAAGTTTTGCTAGGCATCATTATGAGGGGGGGTGGCATGATGGTCCTTGTGGGTTCATTTGAATTGAAGTTTGCTATGTTGCAAGAGATGCTCTTGTTTGGTTTTGTCATTTGCTCATGTTGGTGTCTTTGGACATTGCACATACCGCCTGTGGCCCTGTAGCAACTTTTATCTTGACAGGTTCTTTGTGATGAATAAATTTATAGAAGCACTACCAGAAAAATTTCATCTGGATGATTCCTCCACCACATTGAAGAAACACTTTGGTGGATATAGACAAAAGAAAAAAGATTTTTTTAATAGAAAGAAAACAACTATGCTCATTATATAAACAATATTCGCCAAAGTAGAGGTTAAAGAGAGCTCATTGTTATACTGGTGAGTCACTGTCAATAGGGCCAGCTTTCATTGACATGGAGCTTGATTTGTCTAATTTTTCCGCTGATGAAAGGGAAAGCTTAACCTTTATTAAAGAATATAATTCAACTTTGGCTCTCACACACTACACAATTGCCTTGTGGTTTCCGTCTCTTTGACTATTAATTTGATCACACCAAAAGTCTACCACTTTTAATCTTCGGTTTCTTTTGCAGGCCTACTTCATTTCAGGCACTTTCCTCTTTCTGCATCGTTTGTGTCATGGAATTGGAATTCGAGAAAGAGGGTGAAAGAAAGAGGAGAAAGCTAGATGATGAAGAAGAAAAACCAGCTGATCAAAGCAGCAGGCTGGAAAGCCTCCCAAGGGAAATCATCCTTGATATTCTTTCAGGGCTTCCCATATCATCTTTGGTTCGGTTCAAGTCTGTATGCAGAGCTTGGCGCATGTTAGTAAGAGATCCTGATCTTGTTAACATGCACAGCACACGCATGGCTGAAGGAAATCCATGCCTCATATTCCACTGTGATAATCCCATCAGAAACCAGCTTTACTTTGTACAACTCCCTGCCTGCAACGACAAGATCAAGGAAAAGGTGAAAATGTTTGATGTGCCTTTTTGGGCTGCAATGTCTGAGTTTGATGTGGTAGGCTCATGTAATGGTTTGCTATGCTTATCTGATGCATTATATAATGATGCACTATACATATATAACCCTTTTTCCAGGAAGTACCAAGAGCTGCCTAAGTCCGTGCAGTATTTGCATCAAGAACTGGTTTTCGGATTCGGATTTCATCCCACAACCATGGAATACAAGGTGGTTAAGATAATCTATTACAAAAATTCCGATCGATGCTACCGGCGTACTTTCAGAGTCACTAGCATGAATTCAGAGGTTCAAATTTTCACTCTGGGAAGCTCAACCTGGAGAAGCATGGGAAGGGCAGCTCACCACCTTCTTCAGGGGCCATCACAAGTCCTGGTTAATGGAAGACTTCATTGGGTCACTTGGCCTCGAAGATACAAAAGACGCAGCATCATCTCGTTCGACTTGGCCGACGATCAATTCCAGGAGGTCCCAACCCCAGATTGCTATACTTTAAACAGGAGGAAATATCATCTGGTGGTTCTGGGAGGTTGTCTTGCTGCTGCAGTTTACAGCAATTTTGGGAAATTGGAGATATGGGTGATGAGAGACTATGGTGTGAAGGATTCTTGGATGAAGAAATTCAACATAGGATCCCATGTGCCTAGGGGATTTGAGAGAAATGTGAGCCAATCCTTCAAGATTTCAAAGATCATTTCCAAAGGAAGATTTGTTCGAGTTCTATGCCTCTTGCAGAATGGTGAGATCTTGTTGGAATACAAGAGCAGAGCTCTGGTCTGCTATGACCCAAAAAGTGGAAAGTTTAAAGACCTCATGTTTCAGGGAATACCAAAGTGGTTTCAAGCAGTTGTTCATGTGGGTAGCCTCAGCTGGATTGACACCTTCATTGATGCCTGAAGCTCCAAAAATGGTGAAGTGGGTGCTTCTTTCCCAGTGAGTTTGCTTACTGAAATCAAGCATATGTTTTTTATGTTTATTTGCATTTTAATCACACATGTCTCAAAGGTCTGTGATTGTGGACATCTGCATGTGCCATCAGATGCTCCACCATTGTAAAACCAAGGCAAAAGTTACTGGAAATTGAAATGTTTTCCTTGTGCTTTTTATGAAGATTGAATATAGTTATATAGAGTTACCCTATTATAGGTAACAAAATTTTGTCTATCATTCCTGTGAATGCTATTGCTAAGAAGCAACTAAAAATGTAGCCATGCCAAGTGCTCAGGAAACAAGATCATTGCTATGAAAATATTAATTACATGATTAAATTTATTATTTTCTATCCGTTTAAACTTTTAAAATAAGTGATTATTTAATATGATATCGAAGTAAAGGTTTTAAATTTAAACCTTGTCTTTGTAATTCACCTCACATTTCAATTGAATATTCCACATATTAGATGAAGGGAAACTTGAGCTCACACGTGATGAATATTATTAAAATATTAATAAATGATTAAATTCACTATTTTCTATCGGCTTAAACTTTTAGAATAAGTGATCATTTAATCATTGCTATGGACATTTTAACCATAGCTACCGAGCTTAAAGAGGGAAGAAGTAGAGCTAGGTAGTTATGGGCATATGCTTTCTTTGTTTTCTCTTTTCCGGGCAAATAGAAAACACAAACAAACAACAAATCAGGGGATTTGCCGATTTTGTGGGGAGGGATTTGCTCAATGGGAACTTAAGAAAACTGGTACTTCTTTTCAACAAGATGGAACTTTTTTTTCAATGAAATTGCCCTCTTTTTGAATATTCTAATTTCGGGTAGGTTCTTGCAACACTTTTCTTATTTACCAGGTAGAATTTAGTGAACCTTGACATGCCTACTACACGGATTTCCTACCCACTCCCAATATTGAGATGTTTATTTAATACTACCCACTCCCAATATTAAGATGTTTATTTAATACTCTTGACATCTTCATCTTAATCCACCAATGGGAAAATTGGGTACCAAAGCTCAATCTTCATTAAATAAGGCCCCACTTGAGCCCGTTGGTATTGAGACACGTGTCCCTTATATCACAATCTCATCATATTCAGTTTCAACTAAAACTAGACCCAAGTCCATGGCACAAGTTCTGATTCCTTGTTTATCGTTTATATGATGAAATCCGTCTAGGTAGTCACTTTATATGATAAAAACACCACTTGCATATCATACCATTGAAACAATTCCCCCCTAAAATAAAATAAGATTTAATTTATTATTAAGTAAATATTGGAAGTGAAAATAAATTGATAAACATCGTAGGAAATTTGAGGACACAACATCGAGTCAAGTGGATGTGAGCCAATTAAAGGACACAATATTTTTCAGGACTTGGGACACCAAAAAGTTTCAGAAGGTGAAGGACAAGTTGTACACGTCAAGTTGGTCGGTAATGCTTATAGGTTCAAAGTTCAAACTTGGTTTGATGACATATTTTGTAGTCATCTCTAAGCTTTTTTTTTTTTTTTGAGAAAATTACTGTTCCAATCTCACTTCCTGAAGTTCATAATCGATCAAATTGATCATCCTTAAAGTTTAATCCATTATCGAATCATACCTTCCGTCCTACTTTCATTAAAAAATTTTGACGAAATGCCACGTTATATTCAATAATATTGCAACATGTGTACATATTACATAATCAGCTCGCTACTTCATTAAAAAGACCACATCACAAAAGGCCACGCAGCAGCGCCACCCCCTCCACAGCCAGGACCCTCCTAGGCATTGTTGTTGTTGTGATAGCTTCTCTCTTAAGATCCTTGAAGTTAATGGAAAATTTTGTGTAATGATCACATTCAATTTTGAAAATCTGAGAATTAAAATCCTGTATCCAAAACATATAATAATGCCAAGAACCTAAGGACCACCAACCCCACAAGGGATTCTCTCCCACTAGACATCTCTCTAGACATCTTTTCACGAATGCCCTTTGTCTCTCTCACCTATTGGAAGCGTACTTGCAACGAGCCTTTTCTTGAATCCCAAAACAACCTGTTCCTCATCCTCCACTGCTCTCCTATAGTTGTTCAGCACACCACCAACTTTTTTTCCCATTGACCATTTTAGTTGCCCTGCCGACAAGGTCGTAAAGAATGTGGAACAAGATTTTTTTTTTATTTTTCCGCCGTCCATAGGATGGAAAGGCAAAGCTGGTGAGAGATGAGAATGCATCTAGAGAATTGCCAAGGCAGCCCGGGCAAAAGTTTAGACTCCTGTTAACTTTCTTGGCTGGTTTGGAGGAAGCTGGAACAAGAAAGTGTTAGGTATAACAACTCATTGTTTCCTTTGACTTGACTAACGAAAGATTCTATCAGATTTCAAGCCGAAATTGCAGACTCGATGTGCCAGACAGCCGCTTACTAGTGTTGGGAGGGTGTCTTTCTTTGGCTGTTCATGTTCAGAAACACAAGATGAAGAATTGTGGCATGAAGGGGTCTTAGACTAAAGAACTTCACCATCAACTCAGTTCTATTGGGGTTTATTCTGCCTCTATGCCTTCTGAAAAACAGCAAGTTTTGATCGAGTATGCGAAACAAAGTCTGTTGTCATATTACCACACCGGAAGAAAACAAAGGAGATAAAACTTCCCAAGCAGTTCCTCACGTCAAAACTATCAATTCTGCAATGCCTTAGTCCTGGAAACATTAGGAAGAGACAGATTCTTGCTTGTTGACATCATGTATTAATATACGTGATAATCATACAAGAAAGAGAGGTTCTCTTGTTTTTTTTCTTTTCTAAAAGCTTCAAAATCTACACCAAATTAGCTCAAGCCCTCGTTCATTTTCGTAGTTTTGGTATTAAAGGAGCAAGGAATAAATTAGGGACAAATTCTTTCAGAAATCTTAAGAATACCTCTCTCTTTTTATTTTATCTTGTCACTTCGATACTAAAGAAAAGTTAAAGAACCAAATAGATGTTATGGGCTAATAATTCTATTTATTAGATGGTCAATGATTTAAAATATTTTCATTATGAATTGTCCACTTGTGGGGGTTCTTCTTCTTCTATTTTATGGGCTCAATAATCCTATTTGTTAGATGGTCAATGATTTAAAATATTCTCATTATGAATTGTCAACTTGTGGGGTTTCTTCTTCTTCTATGTTATGGGCTCAATAATCCTATTTATTAGATGGTCAATGATTTAAAATATTTTCATTATGAATTGTCAACTTGTGAGGGTTCTTCTTCTTCTTGTTGTGAATTGTCAACTTGTGGGGGTTTTCTTTTTCTTCTTCTTCTTCTTCTTTTTTTTTTAACATATCCTAATTTTATGACGAACGTAGCAGATGTGATGACCTAATCATAGAAAAAATTTGTAAAAAAAAGTAGAGATGGTTATGTTAGGTTCTCTTGCTAGGGTTCTCTAGCATCTACCGTCTCCCAATTAAGCAACGTAATTCCAAAAAACTTCTTTTTTTTAACAGATCCTAATTTTATGATGAACGTAGTGAATGTGATGACCTATTATGTATAAAATTTGTCAAAAAAAAAAAGTAGAGATGGTCAAGTAGTTCTCTCGCTAGGGTTCTCTAGCATCTACTGTCTCCCAATCAAGCAATGTAATCCCAAAAAAACTTGGGCATCAATGCTTGCCCTCACAGTACAGCATACTTAAGCAACATAGATTTCAATTATGGGGAAATGTTAGGGGTACTACAATGCTCTTACCAACTAACGTTATAGTCAATAATCAATGAAATGATTAAGAGTTTATGTTTGATAAGTCATTTACTAACTAATTAAATTGACAAGTAAGATTTTTTTTACTTAATCATTTCACTAATTATGGACTGTCACATCAGTTTGTAAAGGAACTTATAATAAAAACTGTAATACCCCTAGCAGCACTCTTAATTATGATAAGCAATGCCTCGTTTTGCAGGATACAATTAAATTCTAGTCAAAAATAGGTTTACACAGCCTGGGAGGGGCTCTTTTTTGGGGGCACCATGGGGGTAAGAGTTTCTTTTCTTGAAAATATTAACTTTCATTATTTGTCCTTCGGCCGGCTATAAAATATGAGTAATTGATGTGTCTCAAGTACAAATCAATTTTTAGTTTACAATGAATCAACTCATGTAGTGGTTCAGGCGCCACAACAACACATACATATACACAAATATTAGTTAGAAATGAGAGGCTGAATATACCTTCTGAAGGAACATGGTATAGCATTGGTACTTGAAGAAATGATGCAACATTGTTTATGGTCAAATGGCCTAGGAAGCTGATGATTACCCCAGACCACCAGTGCTTCTTCTAAAGTGCCCCAACACATCTTTTTGGCCAGTGAGATGCTCAACCAAGCCTTCCAAGTGACAAAAAGTAATTTAACGTGACGAAAAATAAAATGGAAGGGTTGAAGAATACTAAGAGATAAGATCTCAATGAAGCATCTAAACTCCACTTATATGTTGATGGCATTCTAATATGCATCAAAAGTAGCATGGTGGACACTTCATTATCCAGACATTATAGTCTTCCCGATAGCACAATTGCATATAGCATGGTGGTCCTAAAAGAAAAACACAGACTAACACACAAAAACACACATTAAAATCACAAATTAGTAATTACCATTGGTATAATCCCGACAGTCATGGTGGCCAACCCTCAAATCCGTTTCCCAGCTTTTATTGAATTCAAATGCTATATCTACTGCATCCACTTTGGGAGATCCAACATACCAGCATTTGCTTCTTGGTACTTTTCTCAGCTCCCTCATAAGAAGAACTCCTGACAGTAAGGGAAATGTTAAATTCTAGCATTCAGGAATTGAAAGACCAATGCCAAATTGCAGACTCTATCTCCAGACTTCTCTTTAATTTCGTTTTAAACTTCAGCAAGGGACATGTTAAAATTTATGCTTACACAAAAGTGTATTTCACATATGTAGCAAAAAGGTAAAACCACCAGAAGTTTTCCTTAATTCGATATCAGAAGTCCTTATTTATAAAAAACGAAATATCAAGAATTCAAACAAGAAAATGTTATCATCAAAACCTAACTAAATCCTTAGAGCTTGGTTGACGCTAGAAGTGAGATAGATGGAGAGTCTCTAACAGGATAACCCTAACTATGAACAAATCAGTTGCAAAAAGTAGAAAGCAGCATCTTTCAGACCACAAAGGTTCAAATGATTGGTTTTTAATCGGCACTTCCTTTTGGGCATGCAGCCAAGCTGGGACAAACAAAGCTCTCCAGCCCCCTCCTGGACTACGAATGCGATATCTCCTTCGTCTACAGCTTATGCGACACATCCAATAAGACCAAACCATAGCTACAGGCTTCTGACCGCATAGTTTAGACAACATGTTCTTCACCTTTATGGATATTAAAACTTGTCATACAAGCTACGAAAATTTGAAATCTGATGATGTTTCAATATTCATATGTAAACTCAGAAGTTAGAACTCTTCGGGGTGAATTTCCCAGTACGATATAAGGCTCACCTGGTACTGGTCTACCAGATATAACATCAAGAGCCACAAACAAATTTTCAGGATCTTTAGGTTGAAAATCAAAAACCAAGGCCTGAAAAAAGAGAATCAATCTGATTAGAAATTCTACATTGCAATAAAGCAAACAGATTGAACACAGACAATTTCAGATTCTATCAAAAATCTGATACTTGAATGTAGAACAGAAACCCAGAAGTTATACTCCTGGTCTATGCCTCTCTCGATCCAACTCATACAGCATGAAGCCAGCATTTTCCCATATATATCAAGAAAAAGAGTGCTTATAGCAAATGAGTAATGTAACTTAATATTAAGCTCTTCACAAGAATTTCCAGGACTGAGTACGAGATATTGATATCATGCCATGGAAAAAAAAAACTGTTAGGAAAAAAATAGCGAAGCTAAAAATTCAATTTTTGGAATATTAAGAGTATCTTATACTTCAAATTATGCAATCACATTAGAAGGAAGCGTTATCACAAGAAAAATCATCCTAAACACATCAAAACTGAAAACTATATCAGAAACCGAAACAAGGATTGGAAAGGAGAGCCTCAGAGCCACATAATTCCTAACACCCCAAAAGGAACTAAAAACTTTGACAACTATGTATCCATCAAAGCAAAATAAAAATTGCAGTTGATATCAAAGACCCATCTAATGAAAGGCTAAGATAACCAGAAAAAGTTATTACTTTTACCACCTTATCAACAAAAAATGGAAAAACCAAGTTGGAAATTAGATGAAACAGAACCTGACAAGAAGGAGGTGGGGAGGAGGGTTTGATTAGGACCATAAAATGCTGCAAATCCCAGATATTGAGGGAGTAGGCAGCAGACATAAGCACCTGGGCTGGTCCTTTTGTGGCCCTTAGAGGTACTGCCACTACATACACTTCATCTCTGCCTCTTGGCGTTGCTGGTTTTGTGAACGGTAATGAGGCCATTTGCTTTGGCTAAAACGTTGGAACGGTTGAAGTCACAGTTTGAGGGAAAAAAATGAAATAAATAATACCAATAGAAAATATGAAAAGTCAAGAATTAAAATATTGTGAAGCAAAATTTTAGCCACATTTCTCATTGCCTTGGATTAGCTCATTTATAGCCTTACAGGATACCGGTTGATGGGCCCCTATGTGAGCTTGAGCGTTTTATGGGATTTTTTCAGTTCTTAATATGACCCAAAAATACTTCATTGAGGTGGTCACGACTCACGAAGTCACTCTATTTTTTAAAAATAAATAAATAAATAATAAATTAGTTCATACCCTTGCAAAAAGGAAGCACATGTTTTTTATCAAAATATATTTCCTTTTTATATTTTTACAAGAAGATGTGAAAAGTTTTATGAAAAGTATTTTGAAAAGTAATTTGTGTTTTTGGTAGTTTATTAATGTATTTGAAAATAGTAAAATATTTAAACAGAAAACAGAAAACAAAATATTTTGACAAACATAGCCAATAATTTATATTCTTAATTTTATGTAGTGTTAGCAAGGATTTAGATTAATAGTAATGCAAAAAACTATACTTATATTGGTCCCCATATTTTAGCCCAGCTCATATTGTTTATAGGTCTTTGAATTGGGCTAGTGTGCATATATGGGTGTTTTTGTTTGTACAGCTTTCTTTCGTGTGTTTTTTTTTTTCTTACTCGTTATGGGGAAAGGAAAAAGGGATTACAACAAAATTAAACAAAATATAGATGAACAACTCAAACAATAGCCTTAATACAACCAAAAAATGGTGCGACAACCAAAGGACAAACGAACCATCAAGAATAGGTCAAAACAATGACCAGGCCTATTAAGAGAACCTAAGTGGTCACGAAAGGTTGCAAGCAACACAAGAAGCTCAAAAAAGAGACCTTTTGAAACCCTTGCAAGTAGAACCACCAACATACCGATACCGAAAAATGTTGGAATAAAGAAACTAACAATAACAAACAAAATTGGCATAAGAACACCGAAAAGCAAGGTCTCTATCAACAAGTAAATCAACGAAAATACGGGGATACAAAGGCCCAAACAGAAAAACCAAAAAACCAAATAAAACAATAAAAATATAGTAGAAAAATACATAAAAGTAAAAACAAAACCCCAAAAATGGTAGCTCCAACGAAGGATGGGGTGGCGGGAGGCACTAAGAGGCACATGAGGTCCAGTAGTCGGTGCATGAAAACCATGAGTCAGCGCGTGAACATTAGACGGTGGAACAGTGGCCAACGACATGGAGTTGAAAAGTTGGGAAAGACGATGAGTGAACGCATGGCAACCTTTCTTTTGTTTTGGGTAGGAAAGGGTATGGAAGTTTCTTTAGTTTTTCACACAGGCTTTGAAGTGAGGAATAATTTGAAAGTTTAGCATAGAGTTCATGATAGAATTAGAAGGGGATCATCTTGGACTTTAAAGTAAGGAGGGCATATCAATGGTAAGGCGAATTAGGCATTTGTCTAAGACCCTATAATTTATAAAAGGCCTCTCAAAAAAGAAATTTTATATTAGATTCGTCTTTAAAAAAAAAATGGTGAAAGGTCTTAAGAAAAATAAAATGAGAGGAGGTTATTTGATATGCGACGAGAGTTTTTTTTTATAATAATAATAATAATAAAATCAAAAGAAAAAGAAAATCAAAAGGAAAGAAAGAAAAAAAGAAAGAAGAATGGGGCAGTATCATGTTTAAAATCTTAAAAGATTTCAAACTAAAGCATGACTCACTTTCCTTTTATATTTTTTTCCTCTTGTTTTCTTTCATCGCTTCTAAGTTCTAATCTTATGCTCTTTTGTTCTATCATTCTTTTATTTCTTTGATATTGGTTAGGCGTTATTACGAGTTTTGATCACTTATCAATATCATGCCATTGATTTTAGTACACAACTAATTGAATCTTAGTTGCAATTGACTATTTTACAAAAAAAATAAAATGGATTAGCTATATTATCTATTTAGAATAATATTTTAATAGAACTTGAACATTAAAATTTAATTAGTAAATTGTACATCTCCAAAAGTTAGAATAATGATTTTTAAATTAATTTTAATATTTAATATAAAATTATTATATTTATATTTTAAAATTTTAAAAAGCCTAACTTTTGCCTTAGGCCTCATTTTTCATTCAGCCACCCATAGAATTTAGAATGAAGTTTGTTGATTAAAATTTCATAACAAATAATTTAAAAGTATACAAGCGACTGCGGTTATTCCCTCTTAACCACAACCGCTTTATGTGATTATCATTTCAAGTAATTGCAACCACCTCGCTAAGACCGGTTAGCGATTAACTATTAACTGGCAGTTATTGAAAGCTAATAAGCAACCGCTAACCACTTATTAAGTAATGGACCTTTTGTGCCTCTTTTAGTTTTTTATGTTGCAACCACTTCGCTAAGACCCGTTAGCAATTAATTATTAACCGGCAGTTATTAAAAGCTAATAAGCAACCGCTAACCACTTATCAAGTAATGAACCTTTTGTGTCTCTTTTAGTTTTTTATGTATCTTTTTAAGGCTTATTTTAGATTGTTTTGGGCCTCTTTAGACTTGCGTAAGTTTCTAATCGAAGTTAATTTATAATTTGAAAATTACTAAGGTTATGTTTGGTACGCGGAATGATTATTCTTTATAATAGCCTTTATTAAAAATAGAAGAAGTATAATGAATTAGCATTGAAATAGTCATTCTCATGGTCATAAGAGAATAACTATTTATTCAATTGAATGAATAGTTATTCTTTTCAAATTTAAGAGGAATAGTTATTCCCTAAATTGAAGGAATAGTCATTCCTTCATGACTATCGAGATAGCTATTTCAAGGCTAATTCATTTCACTTCTTTCATTTTTAATAAAAGTTATTTCAAAGAATAGTCATCCCACGTATTAAACGTATCATAAGTCTATGCCCTTCTGATTTGAAGAGCCAAATGCTGTGGATTTCTAAGCCATGTTAAATGATTTATATATGTAAACGCTATATATTGTTATTTGAATGATGAACCCTTTTTCTGCTCTAATTCAGTAAATATGCACTACTTCTATTCGTAGGAACAATTTGAAAAGCGACAAAATAACTTTGCAAAGAAGAATGTTTAACTCATCTTTTTCAAGAATATATCATTGTTTGTTGTCCTGTTTCAGAACAGAGTTGCTAGCCCGAACCATTGTTCTTATGTATTTGATAACTTTTGTTGGGATTTGGTTTAAGTGCGGTAAAAAAATTGCAGTATGTTTGTTGTAATTTTTTCAACAAGTAAAATTTAATTTTACTTTTTTTTTAATCTTTTTATAAAATAAACAGTTCAAATTAAAGTTATTACACCAAATATAATATCTTATGTATTGCAGGGGATCGCGATCAAATATTATCACATCCAGAACTGACATTATTCAACAAAAACAAAAAAAACTGACATTATTGTCTTCTTTTTTCAAAAATTTACCTACGACTTTAATCCTTGAAGAAATGACAGTGAGACACCTTGAGGCTTACATGAACACATCATAATTACCGGTGACTAATGAGGCCCAGTAAGGAAAATTAGCCAGATCCATGCGCAACCCACATTTTTGGAACCTTTTTTTTTTTTTTTTTTTCTAAACTCAAAAAAGAAGTTCACAACTAATTAACAACCACAATATAAATACGTAACAGGCCAAAAGCTATTTGATATTAGGTTATATCCCTGAGTGAATATGTTATTAAGCTCAAATCATGATTTTAGTTTTCGTGCTTAAAAGCAATGACACACGAGAGGTTCTACTGGATTTAAAGAAATTTCTCTAATCTAATTTTTCTGTAAATATGTTATTAAGATTAAGCCATGATTTTAGTTTTTGTGGTTAAAAGCAATGACACATTAGAGAGGTTATAATAGGCTTAATAGATTGAATTTAAAGAAATTTCTTCATTCCAGTTTTTATGTGAATATGTTATTAAGCTCAAACCAAGATTTTAGTTTTCGTGCTTAAAAGCAATGACACATTATAGAGGTTCTAATAGTTAGAGTGGATTTTTTTTTTAAAAAAAAAAAAAATGATCCAAGAGAAGTAAAAGTAGATGTGAGAATGGGAAGAAAATTATTTGACAAATTAAGGTACTAATATAATATATTATTATTCAATAAAACAAACGGCCCATCTAGTAATGAACATACATGCAGCATATATAATAGAATTCATCATGCACCCTGCAGGGAACCCACAACCATACCCCCCATATAGCACAAATCCACCATCAAATTTTGCCAATAGGAGCCCATGCAAATGTCTGCCATGTGAGGGAGTATTTGCAAGATCCAAGTGGGTCATTTCCATAGTCCACACCCATGATTAACCTAATCATCCCTTATTAAACCACTAAACAAGACCCTCAATGAAGAACTTGAAATGCAACCTAAAGATACCCACTAACACAAACTTTCACCAAAGCACACTATTCCTTTGACTTTTTTACTCAGCCTTCTCCACTGGTGCTTCTTTGTCAACTTTCTCCTCGGCTTCAATTGCCTTCTCCTCTTCCTTAACAACAACCTCCTCCTTGGGAACTTCAACTGCAACCTCCTCCTTTGAAACTTCAACTTCGGGTTCTGGTTTTGGTTCAGGTGCTGGTGCTGAATGTTAGAATATGAATTAAATTATTAAATTAACTATTTTTTATTAACTTAAACTTTTAAAATAAGTGACAATTTAATATTAGAGCTTCACCGGAATCAGTAGTTTCTTTGGTCTCTTCGACAGCTGGCTCGGGTGCTTCCTTGGGGGCCTCTGGCTCGGGTGTTTCCTTGGGAGCCTCCTCCTCGGTCTTCTCAACTGTTGGCTCCTCGGTCACAACCTTGGCCTCTTCTACCACCTCCTTAGTCTCAACTTCGGCCGGGGCTTCAGGTTCTGGAGCCACAGCTGCCTCAGATACAACTAGGGTTGACTCTTCAGCTTCTTTTACCTCTTTTGGGGTAGACTCTGTTGCAGGTGGTGGTACAGCAACCGCCTCTTCTTTGATAATTGTCTCATGTGCCTTGATTGACTCCTCAATTGTTCCCTCTGGGAGGGCTGTCGTTGATGATACAACCTGAACCAACGTTCAATACAAAAAGATGAAGAATCAAGGCGATTTATAAAAATCAATTGATTAGACACTGCTGTCAAGAATTATCTATATGAAGATGACTATATATATATGTCTGTCTTATTGAAATACTTGGCTATATGTGATCATAAACTCCCTATAACTAGCACTAGCTTTGCAGGATTTATTCTAATCTAATCTAGGCTTCTTTGATTACTGCCACATAATATTGAGCAAATTCATGTGACAGCCCCATGCACGTCTTGCTCTTACTCTTTGATTTTTTTTTCACAATACAAAAAATTTCTATTTATAAAAAATTTAAGGTAGGTAAATATAATACAGGTATAATAGGTAGAGATAATATCAAATCAAATTTAAATACAATTAAATCTGATCATATATTTTAACAGATAACCATATGAACTATATATACATATGTATAAAAGTGGTATCCATTAACAGTC
Source organism: Betula pendula (assembly GCA_900184695.1). Lineage (NCBI taxonomy): Eukaryota > Viridiplantae > Streptophyta > Magnoliopsida > Fagales > Betulaceae > Betula > Betula pendula. Next base: position 82,285 of record FXXK01001611.1, on the reverse strand, counting down.
AATGAAAAAGTTTAGCCACAAGTTGGTGAGTTACCTCAACAGTGGCCATCTGAAACCTAGAGAAAGTTTGATTGAACAAAAATAGAAGATAGACAGAAGGAAAGTGGCTCAAGTGTAAGGAAGTAGAGAGAGAAACACTGAGATGAAAAAAAATGAGCAATGAGAGTGGTTTATATAGAGTCTAGTAGAGATGCAGATCAAGCCTCAAAGTTGATGAAAGAGAGAGAAAGGGGGAATCTTGGGATATGACACCTCATCTCTCTGAATTCAAGGATATCAGCATGTTGGTAATGATGTCAAAGTAAGGGCTGGCAATGAGATTATACAAATAATTTTTTTTATAAAAAAAAAAAAAAAATACACCTTTTTGATTGGAAGGGGGGCATATAATGGAGGCCATTTTCCATCGAAGCCATCATCTTTCTTTTGGTAATTTGTGTGCTTTCTGTGCTTTGTGCAGTCGGGTATGTAGGTGACATTGCTATCATTCACTCATGTTCAAGGTTTTCCATTCCGTTTCCTTTTTAACTCCTTTTAACCCACCTATCAATTTCAACTGTGCCACCATCCATTCCACCTTACTGTTGTTATACTGCAATTATGTAATTAGGAATACGACCTCTAAAATTATTGGCCAAAAAATACTACGGTATCTAAAATTATGTGTGGATATACATGAGATTTATAGATTTAATAAAAATCTTGAAAAGTAAAATGATAAGAGAATGATAAAAAAATGAAATGTAGCATTTCTTTTATTGGTTTAATTTGATAATTGTTTTTTTCAACTATGCTACCATCCATTCCACTCGAATGTTGTTACATTGCAATTATGTAATTAGGAATATGACGTCTAAAATTATTGGCCGAGAAATACTACAGTATCTAAAATTATGCGTGGATATACATGAGATCTATAGGTTTAATAGTAATTTTAAAAAGTAAAAGAATGAAAAAATGACAAGAAAATAAAATATATCATTTCTTTTATTGACTTGATTTGATAATTTTTTTTTCTTTCTCCCTTTTGTATTTTTTCTTTTCAAAACATAAATATTAATAAACACTTCAAAACGTAAATCATTTAAAACTATTTTCACTTTTATCTCACATCAAAATATATTTTCAAATAAAAAATAAAAAGCATTATCTAACAAGCATTCACAAATGGAGTTAAAGTTTTTTTTTTTTTTTTGCCGTCATCACATTGTTAGTAATTACAATGTAGAATTTTATAATAAAATGAAATATGTGGAATAGACACAAGAATTTTAGTGTGATTCGAGCTTAGAGGCATCCTTATTGTATTGATTTGATTGTTTTTGTCACAAATAACTCTATTTACAGGAAAATGGAGTAGATAGAGTGAACTGTGAATATAAAAAAGGTAGAGAGTTGATTACAAACACGTATAGTAATTAGTAAATAAATATAAGGAAAATATTTTAAGGCCTTTGTATATATGAAAAATATCAAGGCCAGATATTCTAACATACATAATATACATCATAAGTAATGCTACTCATTTCACATGGCTTATAATGTTTAGAAAAAAGTTTACATACTTCCTTCAAATTACTATCCAATTAATAAGGATATAAATTTTCTATAAACAGTTTTTAACTCCTACAAACTAACATTTAAAAGCGACACGTGTCCTTAGCATATGAGAAATATATACTTTTTTTTTAATAGTATGTGCTTCTCATATGCTTTTTTAATAGTATTAATAAGAAATCATATAATTCTTACATGCTTAAATGACACATGTCACTTTTAGAACTGATTTGTAAGAAGTTTATGTTTAAGATAAAAAAATAAACCAAGTACTAATCCAATGTCTGATTTTTACTGACATGCCATCCAGTTGTATGGTAGTTATACACGAGTCTACTAAATAACATTACTCTTCATTAAATTATTAAATTCATTATTTCTTATCTTCTAATACTTTTGGGATAAATAGTAATTTAACATATATAGTATCAGAACAAATTAAAGCTCTTGAGTTTGAACTTTGGCTGCATAATTTACTCTTATTTTTAATTAAATATTTCACGTACTAGATCTTACTTGCTGAGGGAGAGTTTAAGCTCACACATAAAAAAAAAAAATTTAAAATATTAATTAAATTATTAAATTCACTATTTTTTATATGCTTAAGATATTGGGATAAGTTGTGATTTGACAACTTAAAACACAAGTATATCATTAGCTCGCTAATCAATCATATTTTCTCATATTTTCCATACTTAATCTTAAAACTAACTCAAACTTTTTTTTTTGTATTGCTTAATATTAAACCTTTCCAATCATATAACTATTCACTTGACTATACTTCAAGTGAGCTAATTATGTAATTCATGCATTGCTAGACTTTTTTTTTTTTTTTTCTTCGTTCACCCTCCTTTTTTTTCCCCTAATAAATATGCCTGTTGTTTTAATAGGTATTTACATAATTTAATTTGATATATTTAGATTTGGTGCAATAGAGTTGCTAATTGCACTATAATGAGAAAGGTTATGTGAGAACTTGTTCAAATTCTACTTGTTTAAACTGCGCGGTTACTTACTTAAAAAGGCGGGACTCAAACAAACACTCTCATGAAATTGCCCTAATACATCTATTGCACAAGATCTTAGTCCTAATTTTGATTTTGTATCCTTTGTTTATAGGAGAAGGGGATGTCATTTTGTATAAACTCTAAAGAGTACTATTGACATAACGTTTTACTCGAAAGTTATTTTTTATTTTATTTTATTTTTTTTCCTCCTTGGTCCCAATAGAAGAAAGTTATGTTTAACCTACCTAAAAATAGGCAAAAGTTGGAAAAATAATAATGCATGCCTAACAAAATCCAAAAATAAAAGGCAATCAATTCTTTCGAGGCCGGTGTCAAAGCATGTGTGCCACATCACCGATGGGGTATGATTTCTTCCTTTCTTTCTTTCTTTCTTTTTTTTTACTTTTTTTATGCACCAATGGATATAATTTACTTGGAAGAAACGAATAAAATACTGACGTGGCACATTCTATGGTCCATGATGTTGTGCCGCCCAAACGAAGCAGCCCTTTCTTTAATCAAAAGGTGGCGGACCGCCACCATAGGATTTTGACCCTCATGACTCAGCAGTTGGGACCCACTTTTCAGCCATCTGTTTGGCTGAAGTGGAACACAGTCATAGATGATCATGCAACTGACAAGTAAATGTGTAATGTTGCCAACCACTTTTCTATTTATTATTATTTTATTTTGCTCATGTAATTAAATTTTAGTTTTTAAATAAGGGCGGATTGATATTGTCATGTCAGTAGATTAGTTGGGTAGAATAATAGTGAGATAAAAATATAACTTTTAATATTATAATAAATAATTATCGTCGGGAATGAAATTTTTTTTTTAAACTGAAATGTATCCTTAAAGCATGCTCTATTAAAAATACATATTATAAGGACAATATCAACTTAGTAGAAGAAATTTAAAGAAAAGGTTTGACCTTTTATTCCCAAGCTTCAAGAAGGAAATAGCGACATTTTTTTTTTTCATATGAAAAATGACATATGTTACACCTCTATCTTACCACATCTTACTATACTAATGTGTCAGTATTCATTAGTCATTACATATATATATATTGTTTAATCCAGAACTGATTTAAAGAGCTGATAAATATTATCATATCAGCCCCATTGGATAGGAGTACATGAGAGTTTAATATGGATATTCTCATCTTTCTTTGGCTTTATTCTCGAAACTATTTAATTGAGTTGACATTTAAAAGAAATGAACAAAAATATTAGTAAACTTCTGATTAAGAAGTGGACAAATTGTAATGAAATCAAAATTATATCATGCTTCAAAAAAAAAAAAAAAAAAAACGACGTATCCCATTAATTAAAACACTTACAGATAGATTAACTATATATTTATTGAAATGTTTCCACAAACAATTATGTTAATGCACACGACTATGAACAAAATTTAAGTTGGATCGGAAGAGTTTTTTAAATTCAGATTGATATTTATTTTTAAAATATATGAAATTTAAATGTTTTTTTTTTCTTTTAAGTGGAATATACGGTATTCATTAATGAGAAAAATCTTGCTCAGCAAGAATAATACTCTGAATAAAATCATGACTATACCTAAACCAAACACCTTCTAACAAGACATGGATAGCTGCCTTTGTCAACCGATGAGCCGATTCATTTGCTTCCCTACAAAACATTGGAGGGAGTCCAAAAAGAAAGACTACTGAGTTGAGCTCGTATGTTTGCTATCAGTTGACCGTGTCAACTACATGATGATTTCTTTACATTAAAATACATGCTTTAAAGATATATGTCAATTTATATTTTATTTATGATACTTATTTTATAGTGTGTTTTAAGTTTTTATTTTTTTTTTAAATAACTAATGTGACATATTATTTAAAATACATCACGTCAATTGATATAAAATAAATATAAATAATAATATTACTCGTTAATTTAAATTAAAATATATATATATAAGAATTACATGCACTGCACTAGAGACAGTCGAATAATATAATATTACTGTAGATCCAAATAAGCACATCTGCACATAGATTAGAAACTGAAAACAACGTACGCTTGGGATTCATGGGTGTGTAGGCCATGATGGATGTCGTACGCGCCGTTCCTTTCAAAGCCACGTTGGAGCAATTTGAGTCACGACAGCTCCAAAAAAGTCTCTCATCTCTGTAAAGTTGGCAGACATGGCTTTTTGGGCTTGGCCGCTTGGGTTGGGCGGTGGGAGGGCCCACAAATGTGGAGCCCACAACAGATCCAGATCCATCCCTTTCCAGTAGGATGTTGCCACGTGGTGGGCTGATGTCTCACAGTCTTTGTTGGATGTGATTGGGGGCCGCTGGATTCAAATATGAGGAGCCAATTGATGATCGTTGATCATGGTCGTTTGGACAGGTTGGAGAATAAGGTTGTTTTTGGCACATCAATCTATCTCATGGTTATCCAGTTGTTTGGAATTAGTTGTTTTCATTCAACGCCTGGATGATGGCTTCTTGGCGTAGTTCAGTGCATGATTAAGGGTAACTTTATTAATTAAGGTTTTCTAAGGGGCGTAAGTTTTCTAAGATTATAACGTCATAGATACAATTAAATTTTTTTTTCAATCATAAATTATATATGACTTGTTTAACTGCTGTCTTAGCTAGCCTATGCAAAGCATAATTAGCCTTTATTTTGATATGACAAATCTAACCGTTACATAACATATTTAATACTCTTTAATATTCTTCACAATTTGTCGATACCTACTCTAATTTTGTTCGTTGGCTTTGATAGCATTTACTACTTGCATCGAATTACCATCCAAAATAATTTTTTGTAGCTCCAAATCACGACTGAGCTCCACTTCATTCAAAGCAACTATTGTTTCACTACCACAAGTAGTATAATACTTCTAGCTGCAATAACATGACCTTCATGATCCCATACATGCAATGATGCCAATGCCCCTATTAGTAGAATTAATTGTCACATCCCAATTCCCCTTGTTAAATCATTGTGGTGCATTTTTCCATTTCAATTGCACTTTCTCTATGTTGTTTGTCGCCTACACGCCTTCCTTTAAATTTGCTTTCCTGTCTTTATCAAGAGAATCTACATTCCCTTGCCTGAGTAAACTCACCCTCATGGACCACTGCATTTCTTCTAAACCAAGTTTTTCTTTCTATCACTACAAAGAGTTCTAGTTCCCCCCAGGCCCCCCCCCCCCCCCCCCCCAAAAAAAAAAAAAAAAAATCCTAGCAGAAAGACAACTCCATCACTTTCCTCATCCAAATTACAAAAAAGACATAAAGAGTCCTTTACAATACCCTTTTCTTTTCTTTGTTTTAGATTTTTTTTGTTGGGAGAAGATCGCTGCACACCTGCCATAGAAATATTTTAATAGCATTTGACACCTTCATACTCCATATTGTCTTCCAAAGTTTACTATATACCACAGCGTTTTTAGCCTTTCCCTTGCTGCATTTCTTTCCTTTCGTTCTCCATATGATAGGCTCTCTCCACACCATGAAATCACCTGAAGTAGTACTTCTCCAAATTAATCAACACTTGTTGTTTGTACTTAATTGCTTAATGGTAATTGAAAAAATTATCTCCATCTCATCCTCCTGAAAAATTTTCTTTTATTAATTGTTTTGTGTTTTTATGAGTTTTATGTTTTAAATTGTTTATTAATGTATTTATCTTGAAAATTGAAAAACAAATGACAAAATACACAAACACACCTAAGTTGGGCATGTGGCCCCCTAAAGTGTTTTTTTTTTAAAAAAAAAAAATTATTTAAAGTAGCCTAGAGTGTTCTTATTTAGCCGCCCCACCGCCCCACCCCACCCCCCAAAATTTGTCAAGCACAACCTATCATCTTCTTTCTTATCCCAATAATTTGAGTGCACAACAACTTGTACTGTACTAAATGTCTAACATATTGGTTAAAGTTACAAATAAAAGTAATTTTGGAAACACACTTTTATCTTATTACTATTTCACTATATTGGTGTAATAGTATCAATTTACTTTTGAATCAATTCTTATTAAAAAAAAAAAAGAAAAAAAAAAAGAAAGAGTGGATTAGCACTCCCACATTAGCATAGTAAGATAAAAGTGTGATTTTTATCATTACTTTAGAAATAAATAAGTAATATTATATATTATACCTTCATTTTATTGGGTTGATGTGGCATTATATAGCATTACTCTAAATAAATTTGATTATTATCTTGTGAGATCACCTCAATTGACAAGTAAATATATTTTTCAGTTGTTTGAGATTTGAATTCTCAGACTGACCTAATCCATGACTTTGGAATGGCTTTAGTGCTTGGAATTTACACATGTTGGTGGAATAGGATCCTTTACATTTCAAGTGAAATGGTGAGATTAATTTTATGGTTTGAGATTTTGTTTTATTGCATCTAACGATGTATATAATTGTCACGTTATGTAAAATTTTAAATGACGTGACAAAATATTTATTATATGACAACATATATATCATTAAATCCGTAAAATTAAATATAGTCCATAAAATGATAAAAAAGGAGAGGATTCTCATACAATATAGTTCTCATGTGATTAAGTGTACACTCGAGATTTGCTTAAAAAAGGAAAAAAAGAACTTCAATTATTGTTTGAAAAAAGAGAGTTTCACCATGTGTTTGTAATATTTGATTGTCGCATGTGAATTGATGTGATCAATCTATATTATAATTGTGCTATAAAATTGAGAAAATATGCTTTACCCCGCTCTCTTTAAAATATGACAATTTTTACACTTTAGTATATAAAATTTAAAAAGTAACATTCGACCTCATAAATTACAAAATAATAACAATTTAGCCCATTCATTAAGTTTTATGTCTTTTTGGATTGAATGAAAGTCATATGTGTCACACATAACTTTTTAACTCCTAAACTCCCACAAATTCCTTAGGGGGATAAGTGTTAAAAAAAATAAAAACTAAACTTAAAAACAAGGTTACCTGCAAAATAAAAAAAGAAATTAAAAAGAAAATAAAAAAAAAAAAAGAGAGAAATTTTTTGGGATAATTCGGCGACCCCCTTTGACTAAACTGGAGCGGGCAAACCTTTTCAAATTTTTGTTTTTTGTTTTGTTTTTTTAATGTTGTATTTTTTTTTTTAAGTTTTAATTTTTTAAACACTTTACCTCTTAGAGCATTCCTAATAGCCTCAACAAAGTAGCCTTTGTTGAGGCAATTTAACTAAAAGTGTAAAAAAAGCCCTCTAATAGACTCAACAATTTGTCCAAAAATATCTGATGAGTACGGTACAATCATCAAACCTTTAAAAAATTATATTTTCTCCCACCATTTTTTTTTCTTTCCTTTCTTTTCTGTTTTTCTCGCCCCTCCTCCATGC
>FXXK01001611.1:45164-61949 GCA_900184695.1 Betula pendula | reverse complement strand
AGGGGTTTGATTTAACCAGTCCCCCCACAAAAAAAAAAAAAAAACCTTACTGTATGACTAGTGGTATTTAAAAGGGTACAAAAGCCTATTTTTACTTAAAAATCAAACGGAGAGTTGGAAAATCTTAAGTGGACAAAATTCTAACAGTTTTCCTCTAACTGAATTGGAAGAAATTCTTTTAATTTAGTATATTAAATTGACCTTATTCTTAGAATATATGATTTTTTCATGCAAATATTAAAAAAATTTCCTCAAACATAGTTCATAGGAAAACTTTGTCCTCAATTTTGAATATAAAAATCTCTTTAAGTCACGCATATTAGCATCATTCATTACACTCCTAACTCCAAAAGATAGCAAATTAGTTGCTTGAGGCTTGAGCATCACATTTCATGAAACATAGATCATTCGTCTCATCTCTTTGCTTATTAGAAAATAATAATAATTACAAGCATAACTTTGTGTTTCAATCAACTCTTATTTTCCTTCAAAACATTACAAACCCAAATGATCCAAACTAATAACTTGTCTAGAGAAGTTTGGGTATCTTTGATAAGGTTTTTGAAAAGTGTTTTTTTGGTTTTGATTTTATAACGTGTTTTGATGTGATATAAATGTGATAAGTGTTTTTGTAGTGAGGTTCATATTTGAAAAGTGTTTCGTGTTTTGAATTGTTTAGTAATAATTTTGAAAAAAAAAAATGTGTTTTTGCTTTTAAAAACAAAATAGTATTTTCAAAATCGTTATTACCATACCAACGTTTTGTTTAAAAAAAAAAAAAAAGGAAAAAAAAATTGTCACCCTATAAAAACCTTAAATTTTTGGCAACAAGAGAGTTCCAAAAGAAAATTACAAAAGAAAATACATTTTAATCCTTTGAACTACCACAATTTTTGCACTCATGTCTCCAAATTTCAAGTGACATCGGGCCTCCCATACTACCACTGCTTGTCAAATTAGACGTCATGTTAATATTTGTCTTCAAAATAGATAGAAAAAAATGTCACATGCACCACACCAGCCCACCACACGTGACATCTTTTGTATTTTTCTTCTCAAAATACCTTTAAAGTTATTAAAAAAAATAAAAATATATATATTTGATAATTAGTGTTGGTTCAGTCACCCTTTTTTCATTTTAGGGGTAGGCTGGTAGCATTAGCCACTCCTTACGGGTTTTTTTTTTTTAAATTAGATTTTTGTTTCATGTTTTTATTTGTTCTTTTTTTTTTTAATAATTTGGAATACATATTGGTAAGAAGAATTAAATTATAGTTTAACAAAGTATTTAATTTAACATGTAATCATAGTATGACAGACTCTTATATCACTTTTTAAAGTTAAGAAAGACAAGGCCAAAGTTGAAAGTTGTTGTAATTCATGGGGGTAATTGTATTTTTTTTTCCAAATTACAAACATTTGCGGGACCACGAAATCCAATGCCCTCGATCCTTCTTGTGGGGCAGTGATTCTAAATTTCTAATCCATAATTAAAAGATTTCAACTTTCTTCAATCCAAGCAATATGAAAAAGTAAAAGATTCATATTAATTAGTCAAAGGACACACACAACTAATCATTTATGAAAGACTCTAAAAGGCCCCCCTGAATCGTGTATTACTGCGTGAATGTAAGTGCATTAGTGTCCTTCACGTTCTCTCTCTGACTTATATTTCGGATCACCACAGGACCTTTTCTCTGTGATGGGAAAGAATTTAACAAACAAAACCACCACTTTTTTCTCCTCTTTCCTCTGACATTTTCAACGACCCATCACACAAAGCTAGGAGACAAGACAATCCCAGTATTCTCTTTTGTCTTTGTTTTTTGCTTTTACGTTTCTGGGTCTTTTCTTTTTTTTTTTTTGGCTACTATTTGTTGGTTTTTTCTGAAACACAGACAATTATTGCCTTTCTGGGTTTGTTTTCATACAACAAAAAAAACAACAACTTTTTTTTGTTTTGTTTTCGAATATGAGTTTACTTTTTCCTTTATGGGATTTTCTTATTTTTCTGTGTGCATAGAAACAAAGTCCTCGTTTTTATGTTTGGCTTGGTGGGTTTTCTTTGCTTTCGTGGAATTGGTGATACATATTCTTTCCTGTGGCTGTTGACGAGTTGATGTCTTTGGCTGTTGGAGCTGTTTCGAGTTCTAAGAACATGGGGTTTGATGAAAACAAGGAGGGAGGTGAGAAGAGTACGAGAGAAACAGTGGAAGCAAACCGAGAGGCTGATGGCGAGGGACAGAGGATTAGCAGACAGGTGAGTGAGACTTCTATGTATACAACTGATCAGGAAGAGGAAGATGATGAGGGAAACAAATTAGAGTTAGGCCCTCAGTACACTCTCAAACAACAGCTTGAGAAGGATAAGGTTTGTTTCTGCTGAAATCAAAGGTGTTTTTTTTTTAAATTCTATTCTGTTATGAAATGTATTCTGTTTCTTTTTTTTGTTCCTTTCTTGGGGGTTGAATTTTGAGAATTCAGGATGATGAGAGCCTGAGGAGGTGGAAGGAACAGCTGCTTGGGAGTGTTGATCTTAACAATGTTGGAGGTATTCAATTATTCTATTACTAACTAAAATTTATGATTCTCAGAAAAGAAAACTAAATTTTATGATATTATTCGAATTCAATTTTCAGAATATCGAAAATTTATCAATTCCTTTTACTTTAATCTTCAATGTTGATGACTACCAATTATTAAACTGTATAATTGACAGAAAATTATAAATCTGGACCTTTTTTAAAAAAAAAAAGTTAAAGGAATTGATGACATAATTCAAAATTTATAATTTGATGTTGTAAAGATTTCATATTTCAACTCTTCCCCCACATTTTGCTCCAATTTTTTATGATACCAATGCAAGTAGAAACTTCTTAACGCCTTGCCTTTCTTCTGCCTGATAATTCCTGTATGCTGTGAACGGATAGTTTTAAAATAATTTATCTCTAAAAGCATATTATTCTTGTTTGTAAAGAACTAGGATTCAAATATTTTGACATAGTGCTCAACTTAGGATTCTCATAATTTTTTGTAAATTATTGGTGATTTTTTCATATTGCAACTTACCTCATTGAGTCATTTCTATCAGTGAGCTGTACTGAATGCGGGAAATTAGAAACCCTCTCTACTTGTTTGGTGGTAGAGTAGTTATGTTATTTGCAAATCAGAATTTGTTTTTCTGCATTTTATATCAACCAAGGAAAGCCTTATCCAATCTCTTTCTTTAAGAGACAAAAAAAGACAAAATTTTTTCCCTCTGCGTGTAGTAAAATTCTTGTTATATGTTTCTTCTGTTGCAGAAACTCTTGACCCAGATGTGAAGATCCTTAGTCTGTCAATCGTCTCGCCTGGCAGATCTGACATTGTTGTTCCTATTCCTGAAGATGGAAATCCCAAAGGTTTATGGTTTACATTGAAAGAAGGTAGTAAATACTGCTTAAAATTCTCCTTCCAAGTGAGCAATAACATTGTATCCGGCCTTAAGTACACCAACACTGTTTGGAAATCTGGTATCAGGGGTAAGTTGTAGTCTTCTTAGAATTGCCGAAACTTCAAAAAATTTAAATAACTGAACGTTTCCCTCACATTGAGTCTTATCTCAGTGGACAGCTCAAAAGAGATGCTTGGGACATTCAGTCCTCAGCTAGAGCCTTATGTACATGTGATGCCTGAAGAGTCCACCCCTTCAGGCATTTTTGCCAGAGGATCATATTCTGCTAAATCAAAGGTAAGTTCAACCACCAATGTTCTCTTTAACTAATAAACTATTTACTCAATTACTCATCTGTGAAACTATATATACATTGATGTTGTTGCTTCTGTTGTTTAAAGGCATACTCGAAGAAACTAAAAGAAAGAATTAATAATGGACCTTAGGTTCAAAAGAAATGCCGGCGGACTTTATCTCCAAAAGAATCTACTCTCCCTTTGAAATGCCTTCCCATCTAGGGCAAATGTAGAAAGGAACTGAGGTGCTTTGGACTTGTAAACTTCCATCAAATGTGTCTCTTTGAACCTCCCAAATGGTCCATCCTTTCATAGTGAATATTCAATTCCAAGTTGATTTAGCAATTGCTTGCCGAATCTAATGAAGTTGACAAACATGTTCTAGAAATTTCAGATTTATTTAGACTTTATGAAGGATCTATATAATCCAACTTGACTGTTGAAGCTGCTATATATGCCTGAAGAAAAATCCAAATATATGAGTCCTGATATGCAACATTTCAGTGAGGAAATCTAACCTAGGTGTTAAGATCTATAGCCATTAATTATATTTAACAATGAAGATGACTGCTGATTCATTCCAAGCAATTCCTGATTTCTGACATATTTTACCTGTCTTGCATTCTTGAACTCTCTAGTCTATTCCTTTAAGAATTATTGGATGTAGCTTTTATCTTGGCCTGGATTTTGTGTTTATTGTTTCTTTCCCTACCGATGGAAAGATGCTCTTCCAAGTCAATTACTAAACTCCTATTTCCTGTAGACCATTAAGATTTCCATTTTTAATTTGTCTCTATACAAGGTTCTGCGTATGAAATTATAATGTAGAAAGAAGTCAAATTGTCCCTCTTTACAGAGGATGGTCTATCGTCACTAATTTGTCATTTTATCAGATAAACATATTCACTATGAATTTACTGTTGTTTGGCCAACTTTGCAACAGTTATGGCCCATGCTGAACTGTTTACTTATTTCTTGATGTAGACTTGATATGATTGCCCTTTATTTTTTTGGCTTTTTGATGTGAATTGTGCTGAACAACTTAGGAGAAGTCTCAATCCATGTCTTGGTGCCACATGCCCAACTAAGGGTCCGTTTGGATGTACGGTTTCAAAATGTGCGATTTAAAAAATAGCGAATTCAAAATGCAATTTTTAAAAACGCAGTTAAGCATTTGATAAACTCTTGCACTTTTAAAAACTCACCTCATTGTCTGGGATTTGAAAATGTGAATTTTTTTTATGGTTTCAATGTGTAATTTTTAAAACGCACTCCCAAATGCACTTTCCGCGATTTATTTAAAATCACACTTTTTTTTGTTTGTTATTCAACACCTTTTTGTTACTAAATTTATCTTTATGGTTGGAGTAATATTGTTACCACCATCTAGTCTCATGTATCCTTATCCTCTGCAGTTTCTTGATGATGATAACAAGTGCTACTTGGAGATCAACTATACCTTCGGCATCCGAAAGGAATGGGCTGCTACCTAACTGAGAAATTTACCGATGAACACTAGCATATCCCATTATTCAGTTGATGTTATTTAATCATAATCAGCTTTAGATTCCCCCCCCGCCCCACCCCGTCCCCCTCCCCCCCTGAATGTATCTAAAGATTTCTTGCATAGTTGTCTGAAATCTTAACTACTAAAACTTTCCTGCTTGTGGCCAATTTCCATAAAATTTGACTGTAAGAGAGAGAGTGTGTCTGTGTAAGGGATTCTTTGGTGACTGCCTTTATAAAGGAGAACTTAGATTGTCTTTTTGATACTCTTCCTGCATTACCATTATCAAGGGTTTCCTTTTATTCCACAAAATAACCTTCTTTTTCACACCTTTCATTTTCACTGTCAAAATAACCTTCTTTCTGTTCCTTTTTCTTGAATTCTTCTTTCATGCTCTCATGGTTTCCTTTTATGTTCTTCTGCTGCTGGTTGAAGCTAATTCCACAAAAGGTATACTGATATTAAATTGAGAAAACTATGACTTAATTATGCTCACCTCAGTTGAACCAATGAGAATAAAATTGGTGTGCAACGCTATAAATATAAAAGAAGAGGGTCTGAAAATTGGAATTAGAATGCCCTGGTTAGAATAAGCTTGTCATTTTACCCAAAGGAGATGTCAAAATCAAGAGCTCCAAAACTGGAATTAGGATGGGATGTATCATGTATGGCAGAATCTCTTTTGCCTGAATGATTAAGAACAACACAAGCTGTTCTTTAGCAATAGTTGTGGACATGAATAGCCACAAGAGTAGTGCAAGACAACATGGGTCCAACTCTGATTATCAAACTTCTACCTAACATGCAGCACTCCAATCATTATTGTTGTTGATGTTGCTGTTATCATTATTGAAGGGTTGATTTAATAAATTTCTATTTCAGTCTTGACAATCAATGTGAGCTGGGCCGGAACTATGTTTAGGCTTGTGAGGCTGAAGCTCCCCTAAGCTTCAACGCGTTCTCTAATTATTATTTTTTTTTTCTAAAATATATCTATAATCCTTTCAAAATCAAAATTTTACCCCCTAATTGTTTTTTTAATTTTACCCTCACATCTAAAATTCTAGTTCCATCCTAATCAAGTGACCATAAGCTTACGTATTGGCAACAATTTTTTTTTTTTCTAGTACTAACAAATTGAATTGGAGCATATTAAACTATATGAGCAGCATAGGTTTATCAATGGGGAATTGGAAGTAGTCAAAATGTAAATATTGTTCGAATATAAATTAAATGATTAATTCACTATTTTCTATCTTGTTAAGCTTTTGAGATAAATGATAATTTAACATGGTATCAGAGCATTGATTTTGAGTTCAAATCATATCTTTGTAATTCGCATCTGATTTCAACTAAATACTTAATATAATTTCAATTTAAACTTTTGAAATAAAGGGTGATTTAACAAATGTATTACATGTGTGATTTTAAAATAAAAATAGAACAAGGGTGTGTGACCAAGTTTCTAATTCAATGTCAATTAATGCCACAATGTTGGTGCAATATGATTTATATATTGCAAAGCCTTTGTAATCAAGCATGTTCTGTTTATTGCTCTTAACAGCCAATATGACAACAAAAGCCTGTATCAAGCTCATAAATGCGAAGAAATTGAATTTTAATTGAAAGATACATAAGCAAGAATTACTTTCATTGTGTTTGAGTTCAATAATTGACAAAAACATTTTTCTTCTTTCCTCTTTTTTTTTTTTGGGTTGGATTTGATAATATTTAAACTACAAATATACCCCTACCCACCCCATTCATTCACCAACCGAGCTAAGGCTTAACATTAAGGGTAAGAGGAAATTGTTACGGATGCTAGGGATATGACAAAATTTTCCTCAAAATTAAATTGGAAGAACTTCTTCAATCCAGTTTGTTAAATTGACACGTATTCTTAAAGTATATGAGAATTACATGCTTTTAGGATATATGTCAATTTAATAAACCGAATTATAAGAGTTTTCCATCAACCCAATTTGACAAAGAACCTTCTTTCATTAGAAAATTACCAGACCAAATAATGGGAAAGCTACTCCCATCATGTTAAACAGATTTCACTAACAAATATTAGGTACAACTGTGCATTGCGTCAATGGGCCTCAGTACTACAAATTCACAATGAGGATTTAGGATTTATAAAGCAAATTTGATACTGTTTTTGTTTTCAATATAAATTCATATGCAAATTTAGGATTCGGTTATCTGAAAAAATTCAGAGTTTCATTTTCTTTTTTTCTTTTTCTTTTTTTTCCCATGAAATCCACACCCAGTACAAATTCCAAACGCCCAAAACATTTATAATTGCATGAATTTTTGAAATATAAGATCCAAATTTCAATTGAGTCCACTTCTAAACAAGAGTGTACCCTTTTCCAATAGAGGAACCACAATTTTGTAGCATGAAGATGATAGGGCCCAAGAAAGATACCTTCCTTTACGTGTGATGCTCTTGTTTGATGGGGAAATGAACAAGGTTGATGATTCCAGACGCACCAAATTAAATGGGTACAGAATCAGCTTGACAGGACTTTTCTACCTGCTAGCCATACCTGAAAATAACCTCCCACCTTCTCACCTCTTTCTTTTTTTTTTCCTCTTTGATAACTAATAGTTGGCATTGTTGTATGGTGAATGGTCATAGAACTTTCTTGACCAAATTAAACATCCAAAATTATGAATATTTCTTTTTTCCTTTCTTTTCCATTCTTTATTTAATTTGTAACAAAATAACTTTCTTATGATTAATGGAATAACCTTACACTACCCCTATGCATGTTCAATTTCAACACTTAGTATAGATAGGCTCATGTACAATAAAGATAGGCTCATGCATCACGGAAAAGTCGTTCGGGACCGCGATGAAAGATGCCTCGGCGGAGGGTGGATAGTAGCTCGCCTAACACGGATGCCTCTAAGGTAGACTCGGCTTCCGCAACATGAAAAGTCGCCGGGAGTTAGAGGAAAAGGAAAAGGGCAAAAAAAAAAAAAGAGAAGCCGGAAATAGGCATAAATGTACATGGCTGCTAAAAAATTTGGTCCTAGAGGGCGGCGCATGGACCGCAAGCTTTAAATTTTTTTTTTTTTTTTAATGTGAATTTTCACTTTTTTATTGATAACAATTCTTGAACAAAAGCTCTTACAATTAAAAGCTAAGGCAATAAGCCACAAGCTTTGATAACCATCTATGAACTTATAAGTCATAGACAAAAACAAACAAATATCTATGACATAATCTTTCACACATCTATGTACAACTCCGGTTATAGATCATATCTACAACAAACAGACAAATTCGAAGACATAGGCAGTCAAATTCACACTAACATTTTTAAAACTCCCTCAACCCGAAAGTTAGGAAAAATCACTTCCATCAATCTGAAGGGCAGAGATAAATAGTAATAGAAATAAAATTAAAACAACAAAAGCAAGCAGCATTAAGCAGATCAACCGACTGGAAGCGGAGGAAGGCTGGCCGACGTGGAAGAAAGAAGCGTATGAGCCTCCAAACACGATGGAAGGGCCCAAGAAGGGGAAAACTCTCTAAAAGTTTCAAATCTGATTTTGAGAAACAAAAACCAAAACTTTCAAAGAGCAAATTTGGGGCCATGGTGGAGAAGGTAGAATCCAGCCATTGATGGTGGAGAGGACGTCGGCAAAATCTGCTGTGCTTATCACGTGAGGAAGATGAGGGGGAGGGGGAAATAGGAAAGAGATCCCTCCTCTCTTGACCGTCGTTTTTTTTTTTTGTTCTCTATGGAGCAACTAGAGTTTTTTCCGCTCTGATAATGTCGCAAGCTTTAAATTGAATGATGCAAGATTACATGTAGCTAAGGAAGAGCTTTTTTTTTATATATATACAAGTGAAGGAGGAGCTTTTTTTTTTTTTCTAACCAAAAAAATTTTGCAGCATGGTGTGTTGAACCTTGAACTTCCTCTCGATATGAAAGATAAAACTTATCATTAGAGTAAGAAATTAATAATTAATAAAATATATTTATTCAATTTAAACGAGGATCTCGTGTGAAACCATGCCTTCCCCGCATACTGCCAGGCTGCCAGCAAGTCCAAGTTAATTAACTTGATGATTAATGATTAATTAAAACACTTGACTTGATTTTGCCGCAAATTCCAATGAAACTTCACATGCCTCCCCGTGACACCAGCACTTATTTGCTCTTTCTCCGTGAAACTCTTTAATGCCGTTATTTTATATAGTCTTATTCTTCTTTCTTTATCTTTTTCTTTTTGATTTTTTGAATAATGCTAAAAATTATATTTTTTATCTTATTATTATTCTATCACGCTGATATGACAATGTCAATTAATTATTAGATCAGTTCTTGCTAAAAGTGAGACAAATATGTAACATTGTAATGAATAGTATTACTCTATTTTTTTTAAAAAAAAATTAATTAATTAATTAATACTGTCACATTAGCAAGATGAAATATTAACATAATAATAAAATGGAAGTGTATTTTCTATTTTTTTTATTTTTCAAGCTTCCCTGTCAACTTGATTTTCTAATTAATTTTTTTTTTTCAAGCTTCCCTCTCAACTTAATCATTAGTTAAAATACCTAACTTGATTTGACCATGTAGTCCTATGAAACTTCACATGCATGCCTCCCCTCTGGTTTTGCTCTTTCAAAGTGTAAGTCTTCAATTACTCTCTCTTTCTCTCTCTTTTATTTTTTTATTTTTTTTATTTTTTAGCTTATTAATGTTTATTTTTAGTTTACTGAAGAAGAACTTGAGATAAAAAAAATTTGCATCCCTTAAAAAACCCTTAAATCCATAATTAAATTTTGTAATTAATGATTCTAAGTTTGTGTTAAGATATCATAAAATAATTTTATGCATGTGTAGAATGAACCAAATTCTCATTGAAGCTTAATTCTTCCATTAGAAGAGGCTCATATATGTCCTAAATTATTTGCTGTGAATATTCAAGAGGCTCAATATTATTCATGCCTAATTATAACAAATAATTGTATTAACTTCTAATTACTCCCAATAATAACGGGATAACAAATCTTTCCTAAATATTTTAAGTTGGAATGTGAATCCCAATATTTCCATTTTCCAAATTGTCATATTTCATATTTACCCATACAATGCGACAAAGATGGGGTAATTGATCAAAATGGTTGGTGTGTCGGCAGGTCCAAGGTACACAATAAAAACCGGCGTCGTTTTCCAAGTAAAGAGAGCTGTATTGGCTAACATGAGCAAGGAAGACAGAAAGCCGGATTTTCAATAATTTATTATCTGAATTATTAATAAAAAAAAATTTATGAGATTTATCTGTTTAAATTAAAATGAATTATCCAGTATTTGTTTGGATAGATAAATTTTATTGAAATTTTTACATATTTATTATTTGAATTATTAGCAATTTAAATAAAAAAATTATTAAAAATCTCCTATACCAAAACACAATACTACCTGTCGTGTGAAGGGGTGCGCATGTTAGCGAAATCATTGAGAACAGTTGGCATCGCGCCTGGCGGTGGTGGTGGTGGGAATAACAACGCGACAGCCAACGCTGGTTGGTCCAAATCTAATGGTGGGCCCCTGTTAAGAACCTTCGCTGTCCTTTCAAGTTCAACCCACGATATTTTGATCAATTTCTACTTGAGATGGGATGGGACAAGGATACCCTTAAAATTTCTGTAGTATTTCATTATGCATAATTCTTTAATTCTTTATTATTGTTTTCAAATAAAATTATAAAGATTTTGCCATATTAGTATTTATCGCTTTTAAAATGTGATATAATGTGATCATTAAGATGATAAATGTTAGTTGTGTCCTTTTTTTTGGTGGCCATTTTCTTGATTGGTCGGCCAATTAGCTATTACACCGAGTAATTTATTTAAATCATTTTCAATTTTATTTTTATTTTTATTGGACATTGTATCAACTACATTGGAGAATTGATACCGGTCTTCCATCCATATATGTATTTTGTTTTTTAATTTTTTTTTAAAACAACTGAGAATTGGGAAAGGGGTCAAGGTGGGTTTTTCCCATTCTTGATTCTTACAGAGGAAAGAAAAGCGAAAATACTTTCATAAAAGATATGAGAATCGACTTATTTGATAATAGAATGTGCCCTAAGATTAGATCTCTTAGAAACTTTAGTCGCAAATCAAGAAAAAAAAAAAGCAAACAAATTACAAATAATATCATTAATTATAGAAGCAATAAGCTAATCAACACAAAAATTGACATTATTTATAACAATAATCAAATAGAGAGAATCACCCTCTAATAAAATATTCTAAAAAGGAAATTTGGCTTCTATTTAGTTAACAGAAGCCAAATTACTCTTACCTAAATTGAAATGAGCCTAGTGTGTGGGGTTGGATATAGCCTGTTCCAATATGCCCTCATAATAGATACGATGATGATTTTTTTATTATTATTATTTCTTTTTCCTAATCAAATGGGGCTCATAATAGATACAATGATGATTAAGCATATATTATACACGGTTATCATCATATTGTCTCTGTTTGCTCACATCATTTTTCATTGCAGTGGTCAACTTATTTACACTATAATGCTATTATTATTGGGTAAAGTTTTTTTTTTTTTTTTTTTCGCAATCTAATATATTAAATTAAAATTTATTTTTAAAATATGTGATTCTCACGTATATCTTTAATATAAATTGATATATGTCCTTGATGCAGCCCATTTCAATAGCCAAGAAAAAAGGCTTGATTGCACTCTGTCTAAAAGGGAGAGAGACTAGACTTTTTCAATTGAAGGACCGAACAATCTGTTCACACTCCCGTTAGGACTAGGTGCGAACGAGCCTCTTAGGAGACTGACCCCAGATAACCAGTCGTATTCTATGTCTAAACAGGTGCGACCAAAAATCCATAGAGAACTTATCGAGGAGCTCGGTCGCACATCTCGCCCAAATGAAGTGTGACTGAGACACATCTGGAACGATTGGAAAGTATAAGAAAATTCAATCTTGCAAAGAACAATTATGAATCACCGAAATTTTAATCCTAAAAAATGAATTTCTCTCAATTTCTACTTTCTAAATTTAGCTTATCTTTACCTTACATGGCCAATTTCCATTTAGGTAATTAATTTTCCTTTTTAGATCTCTACTATTGTATTATTTAAATTATAATCTATGTAATGTTGAGGACAATTTGAATCAAGACTCAATTTCAATTTTGTCAAAGTTTGAATTCTTTGGGTTTCTTTCTTTCATAAGATGTACAAGCAGCACTTTTTTTTTTCTTCTTATGCTATTAACTAAGAACAAATGTTAATTTAATAGATTGAGTGGATAAATTTCTTCGGATACCTATAGAAAGAAAGCTTTGTCCATTCTTACTACCATAGAGTTTTTTCTTTGACAATATATTTATAGAGTAATGATACTCTTAAGTCTGGGTTGAATGAATAGTAATTTAGCCCAAATCATTTTTTATGTTTTTGAGGACCCCACTATTTAAAAAAATAATTTTTTTTATTTTAATCTCATATGGTTTAAACTAAATTACTGTTCATTCAGCTCAAACATAAGAGCACCATTACTCATATTTATATTATGGACAGATCAGAGCAAATAGTAGATTTATAATTATAAACAAAACCCAACAACGTCCACATTAGCAAGTAAGCACGTGAATCATCATGGGACGAGAAATTCCAGAGAAATTCAAAGAGACTGTAGTTAATAGGTATTGGGTAGAGTGAAAGGTTGGTGTTCCCACGGATTAAAAAACGAATTAGTTGAAATGATTTGAAAGACCACCCTACATATATAACTCTTTTCTTGAAAAAGTTCTTCCAGTATACCATTACTTTATCTCCAAAGAAGAACCTTCCCTGGTTCAGTAACAGCCCTCCCCATGTAACTTCTACCAACTCTACACCTTTTTGTATCGGTATCTGCAACCCCAGCTGGTAAAACCTACTGTTTTTATCTTTACTAATCAATCCTTCTTTATATAGACACACACACATTGCAGAGTCCATTGCATTAGCATTTCCCCACCTCTCTCTCTCTCTAAGTTCCTCATTGTTGAGGTCAGTGTCCTTCAATCTCTGCTCCCATTGCACCTCTTTTCTATGAGTTTGTTTTCTATTACGTCTATTTTTGTGGCTGCTACCTTGAGCTGATAGATCTTTTTCTTCCCTGCTGGTGATATATGTACATTGTGATAAATTTGTTGAGTTGGGTTTACCAAGAAACAGTGGTAGAAGTATTCTTTACATTTCAATGTAATCTGTTGCATTGCATCTCTTCTATCTTGTTCAATATATCTTCTTAGATCTGGAATTTGCTTTCAAATCTGGTTCTTGCAGAGGATTTCTGAGTTGGGTTTTAGAAATGGGGTTGTGATCTGTTTTGGTAATGGGATTTTGATTCTTTGAGGGAATTTGAAAGAATTTCAACTCACATTGTGGTTTAATTAGAAATAGACCACTGATTTTGTGCTAAATATGCTGAGATCTGTTTGTGCTGACTTGCTTTAGTTCTTGCAGGAATTTGGAGAGCCTGGTCACATCAGGAAACAACATTAGATTTATGAAAAACATGGAATTTCCCATGAATTTTATGGTTTTTAGTACAGTACTACTTTTTCTGTGTTCTTCATCAGCATATGCTCAAAGTACCGCTCATCCTCCCTCACTAAGCCCAACCCCAGCACCAGCACCAGCACCAGAATATGTCAACCTCACAGATTTGCTCACTGTAGCTGGTCCTTTCCACACCTTCCTCAGTTACCTTCAGTCCACCAAAGTCATAGAAACCTTCCAAAACCAAGCCAACAATACTGAGGAAGGAATCACCATCTTTGTACCAAAAGACACTGCCTTTTCATCTCTCAAGAAGCCTTCTCTATCCAATCTCACTCAAGACCAGCTCAAATCACTCTTGCTCTTCCATGGCTTGCCACATTACTACAGCCTTGCTGACTTCAAGAACCTCAGCCAATCAAGCCCTGTACCTACCTTTGCAGGTGGGCAATACAGTTTGAACTTCACTGATGTGTCTGGGACAGCGCACATTAGTTCAGGCTGGACAGACACAAAGGTGAGCAGCAGTGTGCATTCAACTGATCCTGTTGCAATTTATCAAGTTGATAAGGTTCTTCTTCCTGAGGCAATCTTTGGCACCGACATTCCTCCAGCCGCAGCTCCAGCACCATCTCCAGAGGTTGGCCCTGCAGCAGATTCTCCATCTGAAGTGACTACTAAGGGCAAGTCATCTCCCTCATCTTCACCAAATTCTTCTTACAGGATGATCAGCTGGGGAATTTGGAGTCAAATGGTTTTGGGATTTTCAGGTCTGCTGGTCTTGGTCTTGTGAGGGAGAATTTGTTGAATCTTTTTTATTTATCTGTTGAGAGGGTTATTCGGATATCTTTCATTTGCTTTGAATGAAACCATTTTTTTTTTTAATTTTTAATTTTTGAACATATATGTTGGCAAATTTATGTATGAGAATGTCAGATCTGTCATTTAAATTGCCTTTGGTTCATTTGTATACTAAAATGGTTGTACTCAATTCATCAAACTCAATTCTTGTGTTATAATGTGAAAGTGGCATAATATTGAGCTTCCAGATGTTTGTATTCCAAGTTGTTACTTCAATAAGGCTCTAGGAAAATCTTCCTCTAAAAGTGACTTGACCAATGAGAAAAGGAATAAAAAAAAAAAAAAAAAAGCAGCAAAACTCATGATTTCTTTTGTTTTAAGTATGTTGTATGTCACTTTCCACCCTTTTCTGAGGCTACTGGTTTAATCAAATTGATTGTGGCAAGCATTTTTTTTTTAGCAATATGGTCAAGTTTTGACGAGGATTGTTTAGTCATTACACCCCTTACTCAAAGAACTTGATTGAAGAAAAAGGAAGGAATGAAGTACACACCATCGTACGCCGGCTTTCAGAGCCGATCGGGATCTTCTACAATAAGGATTTTATGCAATTGTCTATCTTCTGTAACTAGGCAAGCAATTGTCAGAAAACTTCAATGGGATTTACTTGCTTGAGCACCTGCTCAAGACAAGTAAGCCTCACCGCCTTTCACAGTTACAATTGGATAGGCTGCAATTCAAACAGGAAATTGCATCAATCCCGATCCCTTTGAGAGCAGTTGCCGGTGGCTGGTGCTGATGGTTGGGGGTTGTATACGGAAAATTTTACGAGGCCTCCTAAAAGGATTCTGGCATCTGAATAATTCTCTTGTTAGAATTTTTAACATGTGCAGGTACTATATTGCTTATGTAATTTCTGTTCTTCTAATTGCATTCTCAAGGTGGATGCAGACGTAATTGAAGTTGCGTAGTGAGGAAGTTAATTCCCAACAGCTGGGAAATGTAATGTGGAAAAGTTGGTTGCATCTTACATTAAACACCCGGATTTACTTCCTCCATGATCTTAAAAAACCCACCTTCATGTAACTAATCACCAGCTAGATCTTCTATTTAGTTAATGCTATATGCCTAAATCCATTGATTGAATGAGCCTGTTTTCCATATTAGCTACAGGAATTGACATTTTAAGCATTTGACCTCAAAGGGCTATTTATTAGGATCCTTGCAATGGAACAAGTAATTGTGAGAGGTTTTCGATGGACTACTTGTCCGAGGAGAGGCTTGGGTTGCCTAAACTGCAAAAGTTCCTATTTAGGCAGGTGGGCCTCGTCAAGGCCCTCTCACAATTGAAGACAATTGGCTTATGGTGACGGTGACTCAGTNATGCAATTGTCTATCTTCTGTAACTAGGCAAGCAATTGTCAGAAAACTTCAATGGGATTTACTTGCTTGAGCACCTGCTGGGACAAGTAAGCCTCACCGCCTTTTACAATTACAATTGGATAGGCTGCAATTCAAACAGAAAATTGCATCAATCCCGATCCCTTTGAGAGCAGTTGCCGGTGGCTGGTGGCTGATGTTGGTGGTTGGGGGTTGTATATGGAAAATTTTACGAGGCCTCCTTTTCCTGTAATAAAAGGATTCTGGCATGTGAATAATTCTCTTGTTACAATTTTTAACATGTGCAGGTACTATATTGCTTGTGTAATTTCTGTTCTTCTAATTGCATTCTCAAGGTGGATGCAGACGTAATTGAAGTTGCGTAGTTAGGAAGTTAATTCCCAACAGCTGGGAAATGTAATGTGGCAAAGTTGGTTGCATCTTACATTAAACACCCGGATTTACTTCCTCCATGATCTTAAAAAACCCATCTTCATGTAACTAATCACCAGCTAGATCTTCTATTTAGTTAATGCTATATGCCTAAATCCATTGATTGAATGAGCCTGTTTTCCATATTAGCTACAGGAATTGATATTTTAAGCATTTGACCTCAAAGGGCTATTTATTAAGATCCTTGCAATGGAACAAGTAATTGTAAGAGGTTTTCGATGGACTACTTGTCCGAGGAGAGGCTCGGGTTGCCTAAACTGCAAAAGTTCCTATTTAGGCAGGTGGGCCTCGTCAAGGCCCTCTCACAATTGAAGACAATTGGCTTATGGTGACGGTGGCTCCCATGAAAGA
>FXXK01001611.1:0-44527 GCA_900184695.1 Betula pendula | reverse complement strand
CGACAACGATAGGAAAGAGATAGAGAGAGAGATAACCCATGAAAGACGTAGACGATTTGTTGAGTGAGAAATCAAAGAGATCGAGCAATGGAGAGAGGAAAGATAAATAATAAAGACAACATTTTGTGAACAGTAAATAATCTATTTTTAGCTTTTTATTGTACCAAAATTATAATTTAGATATTTAGATAAAATATGTTGGAGGGGAGTTTTGGCTCATATTATCTAAATTTAGATGATGTGAAAGCTTTAGAGAAGCTGTTGGAGATACTCTTAAAAGGCTTTTGATTAGATCCCGGTAATTAAACAAACAATTATGAGAAGCTCCTAATGGTGAAGGGTTCAAGCTGTCCGAGCAAAGAGAATTCTTATTCAAAATATGTGAATCTCATCAAGACCTTCTCACAATTGCAAAGAATTTCCTACAATTTAGACACCTCGATTACATGAAATCTTTCATTCAGACAAGTGAGCCTCATCAAAACCCTCTCAAAATTGCAAAAGATCCCCCGCAATTCAAAAACCTCGATTGCATAAAGTCTCCTATAATTTCGAGGAAGTCCCAAAAAATCCTACCCCACCCGAACAGAAAGATCCTGATAGAAAGGGCTACTCTCTTCACAAAGAATCGGGCCAAACTTATTTAATGTGAAGGCCCACAGCCAACAGAAGCTGAGATTTAGTCTTTAAATGCTCATTTATTACAACCCCATTATGCCACCACAAATGTCTTCACGGGTGATGCCAACAAAACAAATGATACCCACTCCCATAATTATTGTACCTTTACTAGGTACATGCCACAGTGGTGTGGACCTCTCAAGGGTTAGGACAAGTTAAAGCCAAAAAAAAATTAGTTGACACATTAAGCATTAACCTAAATTAGGTAGAAATTTTCCTTTCAAAAAGAAAATAATAGTAAGGTAGAAATTAACCTCTTTTTTTCTCCCACTGAATTGATGCTCTTTTGTTGATTTTGGGGTTTAAAGGAAGAAAGAAAACTGGTAGTGAAACCCGCTACATATATATACATTATGTTGTAAACTCTTTTATATCTGTTAAGTTAAACTACGTAAATCTATTAGTCTTATGTTTTTGTTTTTGTTTCGCTCCCTAACAAAAACTATGACGGTGTATAACCCATTGTTGGAAAATATTTTCCTCAATCCAGCCCATCTACATAACTTCTACTGGTGGATTGATTAAAACCCATTGGGCCTCAGTTTCAGACTCAGCCTTAGTCTCAGTCTCAGCCTCAGCCTCAGCTTCAGTCTCAGTCAATTCAGGAAGCCTAATATAGAAAGAGTTATTATCGATATTAAATATTATAATGAGATAAAGCAACGATGTGCACAGATCCATAAAGATACATCCTTATTCAGATATGATAAGAAGGATAAGNAGTAAGGTAGAAATTAACCTCTTTTTTTCTCCCACTGAATTGATGCTCTTTTGTTGATTTTGGGGTTTAAAGGAAGAAAGAAAACTGGTAGTGAAACCCGCTCAAGGCAACATATATATACATTATGTTGTAAACTCTTTTATATCTGTTAAGTTAAACTACGTAAATCTATTAGTCTTATGTTTTTGTTTTTGTTTCGCTCCCTAACAAAAACTATGACGGTGTATAACCCATGATCCCAAAAACATTCTTATGTGTTAAACACTTATATTACCTTTAACCTTTAAGGTTCAAGTTTTTTTATTTTTCTTTCAATTCAATTTATTAAATTAATATATGTTTTTAGAGCATACAATTTTCATATACATTTTGATGTCATTTTTTGAAATTATGAGTATTAGTAATGCCCGAATAAATCTAACATGACAATTATTGAGATGTATTAAATTACTATTTATTATAAAAGTTTAAATTTATAAGAAAGAGTAAATTTAATCATTTAATTAATACTTAATATTCTCTCTCATGTGTGTAATGTGACAATATATGTTAGAGTCAAAATTCGAATTCAGGACCTCGACTCTGATATCATGTTAAATTATCATTTTATTTTAAAAGCTTAAACTAATATACTTAAAAATGTTCATGTTCATTCATAGAGAATTGTTCATTTTAAATTGGGTTTGGGCCTGTATCAATTTGATTTAGCCAATTTAAAATTGAGCTTGGGCTTGTATCAAATTTGTTGATTTTTTTTTTTATCCACTATAGGCATTTGGGCTTATAGTTATATAACATGAGATAATTGTCTTACTTTCCCTTACATCTCCTCTCCTGATTAATGCTTCGGGCCTTCGGCAGATTTTGTGAAAGAGTTTGACATACCTCGACCCGGCGGGGTTTTTTTGTCCACGGATGGGTGTGAAAGTAAGTCCGGGTCCGGGGTTAGATGCAACGACAAGACTGCGGTGGAAAAATATGCCTAACATATATTATCTATACATAATTGCTAAATAATTTGTAAAAATTTGTCTAAATAACTATAAATACAAAAAAAAAAAAAAAAATTACATCTTTAGTTGTATAAACTATTAGAATAAAATATGCAAATTCCTAAAAGGTCAGATAAAATGGTTGATTAGTGAAAATTTGGAGACGTTTGGCAAAAGACCGGATTGCATTGTTTATGAACTTTGATTTTCTTAAAAAAAAAAAAAATTTTTACTTTTTATATCACATCAATTATTTTTTAACAATTTTCTTTTTACTTTTTATATCTCATGAAACACTTTTTATTACCATTCAAATAAAATACTCACTAAAAAATAAAAAATTTTACTTTTTCATACAAAAAATTTACAATATTCCTTCTACTTTATATCACATCAAAAATCAATCTCCTAACTCCAATTCAAATCTTTTGTCAAACACTCCCAAATAATTTTACGGTCTATTATTTTATAAGAAATGTTAAAAATTATATTTTTATCTCATAAATTTATAATTTTTTATTGTGCTTCATGAGAGGTGGCAGCAAAGAGGCCAAGCCACCTGGCCCCTTCATGTTTGTCACATTTGCTGACTTTCTATGTTGATAATTGTTATTGGTCGGTGGTCGGTGGTCGTTGAACGTTGCATATCCGATTGTGCTCCTTTTGAAGTTAAACCCTCGAGACAAAAGGTCATTCAGACGTGGGATTTATATTTTTATTAGCCATACTTCTTTTTGGTCGGTAGGGCAACTTTTAGCCTCATATGCTTGTGGCCTCAGATTATTAAATGCAAAATATAACAGCATTAACTATAGAAAGCAATAGTATTTCAAAAAATAAATTAATAAGCACATACATAACATAAAATGAAAATAATTAAGGGGAGCTAATTTTGTTTCAAAGTCTCTTGAGGGCAAATTTAACTTCGCTTTATATATATCTAGAGGCGGAATTGGCGGCGGAAGCCAGGACTCCTCTCCGTTTTAAAATTTGTTCATAATTTGAAATGAAATCAAAGAGCCTCAAGGGCCATGGCCCAGTAATCTACGTTCTTTTTTTTTAAAAAAAAAAAAAAAACCAACAATAACAACAACTTTCTCTCACTTTAAAAATAATCAATAGTTGATTCAATAATCTATATTCTTCAAATTAATAACTAATGATATGGAAGGTCAAGTAGGATGCAATATGTGCATTAAATAGAAGATGCAAGAAAGGAAACTTGAGCTAGTCAGTATGCACTCAAACCGAGCACGATACTTGAAATAGAGATGAGTTATTTTATGGCTAAAATTTTATTTCATAAATTTAATTATGTATATGATACTATCTAGTGAATATATTGTCATATTATTTAAAAAAATTTAAATAACATGACATTATGTAGACCGTTAAATACAACAAAATAAAATTTTAATCATGAAAAGAATCTTTATATGCACCCTGACAAAATTCTCATCTACTTAAAAGTTAAATGGTACCATCTTTATTTCACTTAAAATTGAGAGAATACATTTCACAATTAAGATTTTGTTTTATTTTATTTAACGGTATACATGGTACTATATCATTAAAACTTTTAAATAATATAGCAACATATATATCATTATATTTATAAAATCTAATACAAGCCATAAAATGGATCCCCTATTTCAATCTTGATCCCTTAAAATACAGTCTCCACATTTGCATTAAAATGAGCCACAAAAATTGATGTATCTGATCAATTACCAAAAAACCAAAAAGTAATTGCCTTGGCCTCAAAGTGAAAAAATTCTGCCTTTGTAATGAGAATTGTTAAAAGCCATATTTTTATCTCATATCTCATAATGATAATGTAACAGTTTCAACAAACTCTTAGATATATTTCTTTTTTAACAAATATTGACTAAAGGATTGGTTGAGACCACCACATCAGCATTGTGGAATAAAAATATGATTTATAGCATTATTCTTTTATAATATATCTAAAAAAAAAGTTGACTTACTCTCTCTTTAGCGTGCCAATGTATCAGTGTTTTTGCAATTTTAACCTTGAACTTTTAATTTTTGTAATGTCGGTTACCCATGTTTGAAGCCCTTTTAATTTCACTTTCACCATTAAGGTTAAATCATACGGTAAACATGTAAAATGTTCCTATATACTTACGAAATTTTAAAAAATACAAAATTTGCCCTCAATAAAAAAAATAATATTTTTTTAAAAAAGAAAAAACTAAATGTTTACATGGCCGTCACCAGACAAAAAGCGTGGCTGTAAGTCAGTGTTAGGAATTTTGATTTTTTTTGATTTTTTCTTTTTAAATTGAAGTATTTTGATGATTTTGACAGAATGCGTGAGTTAAAAGAACAAATTATTAAAATACCAACATTGCAAAAATTTAAAGTTGGAGGCTATAATTGTTAAAACGTTAGATACTTTTAGAGTAAGCGAAATTTTCCCATATATATCTCTAAAAAAAACAAAAAATCGCATTCATAGTTTTCATACCAAAAAGGGCTCCACGTAAAGAATGAATGCAGAGTGTTTAATGGAGTCGTAGTTTGGCAAGGCAAGAGAAGGTTTTGGTTATATAAATAAAAGCACCACCTTTGGCCTGCGCTTTGGCCTCTTTCTCTCTCTGCTTGCTTAAGAGGCATATTTGCTTCCCCTGGGTCTTCGCGGGTCCTATAGGCAATACGCTTTTCTCTCCCAACCCCCAAAGCCTCTGTTTCATTTGTACATCAAAAAACAAAAAATAACTCCAAAAAAAAAGTGTGTCTCTCTCTCTCTTGAACAGCCAAACCTGCGCAAAAAAGAATGATAAAATGAGAAAGCTTTCAATTTTAGCATCAGTTTCTGATAGTCAATAAGGTACTTCTCCTCAATTCTCACTATAAATACTCAATTTTGCTACGTGGGTCTTTCTTATATCTCTTCAAATTTGATTCCTTTTCATTGAATTTGTTGGTTCATGAGGTTCAAATCTTCATTTTGCTACCTGGGTATTGATTATTTTTTTGTATGGTTGAGTTTGATTCATTTTGATTGAAATTGAGGTGTTCTTACGCCCCTTGTTGGATTCCACTGTTGGATCAATCAAAAACCGCGTAATTGGATACGCATGCACGTTAACTTAGATGTACAGTATGGTTTCTCGATCGGATTTTTATTTCTTTTTACATATATGGATCTGAGTTTGTGTCTTCTTATTTTTTGGTTATTGAATTTCATGCTACCTTGATGCAATTCTGATATAACATATATGTAATATGTGACTATATACTTTGTGGGCTTTCAGTTTTCTTCTTGGTGTTGGCGAATTTGCGCAAACAAAGGTCAAGATGTCTAGTTTTGTGGGTGTTATTGTGTCTGATACATGGCTGCATAGTCAATTCACCCAAGTGGAGCTTCGTACCCTCAAATCCAAAGTGAGCATTTCTTTGTTCTCAAATATGTGCATTTTGGATAATCTTGAATTTCGTACATTCGTTTGTTTGATAATCTTTTATGATTAAGTGGCGATTTTGGGGTGACATGTTGATTGGGCTGCGTTGGTTTCAGTATGTTTCTGTAAGGACTCAATCTGGTCGAGTATTGGTGGGAGATTTGCCAGCCGTTTTTGTAAAATTGAAGGCTTTTACCGAAATGTTTACTGAGGATGAGATTAAGGCTATCTTGGGGGAGTCATATAAGGACATGGACGAAGAAATTGATTTTGAATCCTACCTTCGGGTGAGTCTTTGAAGTATGGGGGTTTCATGCCTCTTTTTCATTTATTATATTATGTGCTATTGGTACTTGGCAAATGAATTATGGTTTTGCTAAATTTGATATAGAAGATCACTTAGGGTACGTTTGATATACGGAATAACTATTCTTTAGAATAGCGTTTATTAAGAGTGGAATAAGTGATATAAAATAACTTTGGTGTTAAAGTATACATATACTTTAATATTAGAAATAGTCATCTCATAATCATGAAAGAATAACTATTCCTTAAATTGAGAGATTGAAAGGAATAGTTATTCTCTCAATTTAAGGAATAACTATTATCCCATAGCCATGATAATGGCTATTCTAAGGTTAAATCATTCAACTTCTTCTATTCTTAATAAAGGTTATTTTAAAGAATAATTATTCCGTGTACCAAACATAACCTTAATGGCATATTATGCATGCACAGACCCTGCTTGATTTGCATAGCCTCTTTTACTTCATTTTTCCTATTTGTTTTTCATGTATCTTTTTCCCTGTGTCTTTTTGGTGCATGAATGGTAATTGTGATGAAATGAATAGGGATGATCTAATTGGGGAGTGTTGTTAATTGGCAGGCATATTTAAATTTGCAATCCCGAGCTACAGTAAAATCGGGTGGTTCAAAGAATTCTTCTTCATTTCTCAAGGCCACAACAACTACCGTTCACCACTCAATTAACGTATCTGAGAAGTCTTCTTATGTTGCCCACATTAACAGCTACCTGGCAGATGATCCATTTTTGAAGAAGGATCTTCCCATAGATCCATCTACAAATGCTTTATTTGATCTTGCAAAGGATGGAGTTCTTCTCTGGTAGATGTGCTAGACCCACTTGGTTATTTTATTCTGTTTACTCTTAGTAGATGTTTTCACGTTTGCTAATGGTACTCCTGTTATTGATGCTTTTAATTGCTTCATGTAGTAAGCTTATAAATATAGCTGTTCCTGGCACCATAGACGAACGAGCTATTAACACTAAAAAGGTCCTAAATCCATGGGAGAGGAATGAGAATCATACCCTTTGCCTCAATTCTGCAAAAGCTATTGGCTGCACAGTGGTTAACATTGGCACACAGGACTTAGTTGAAGGAAGAGTAAGTTGAGCTACTACCAACTACCATTATAATCTTTTCTTATATATATTTTTCAATGCGGTTTTGAACTTGCTCAAGTTTTTTCTTGTTGATTTTGTAGCCATATCTGCTACTTGGCTTGATTTCTCAAATAATCAAGGTATGAAACTTCAACTTAAGCTCTTAAGACTTAGACACCATAATGAGGCGATTATCTTATTTCAGCATATAAGACTCAAAAAGTTGGGTTGTCAATGTTTACACTATTGATTGTGTTATGTTTTCTATGGTGGTAACTTCAGATTCAACTATTAGCTGATCTCAATCTGAAGAAAACTCCTCAACTGGTGGAATTGGTGGATGACAGCAGGGTGATTTTTTTTCCTTCTATTTGATCTATGTTTTGATAATATGCAAAGGCTATAATTTCTTTTTTCATTTTGCTATATATGCTGGAAACAATGATTAACATATTACTTTGGTAATGGAATCCAATCTGCAGGATGTGGAGGAGCTTTTGGGCTTATCACCTGAAAAGGTCTTACTGAAATGGATGAATTTTCATCTGAAAAAGGTTGGGTACGAGAAACAAGTTACAAACTTCTCGTCTGACGTGAAGGTAAGAGAACGCTCAACAGTTTGTTAGTGACTAAAGACTTTATGCTTGAATCTAATAGCAGAGGATGTAATTTTAAGTTGACATGTTTTAGTGATGAGAATAGCTAGTCTGGGTTTGCCTATCTCAGGTACACTTCTTGTGTACTTGGGCTACACCCTTTCAGCTATTTTAACAAAAGTCTATTACCTTAAAAATTATATATATAATAAATAGTTATTCTGGGTGAATCCATTATGTCCACTTTCTTATGATTAAAAAAAAAGGACGAAAATGGAGAATAAATTGTGGAAACATGGTTTTATCATTGCCTTATCAATGTCCCCTTAACTTCCTGGGAAGTAGCAAGATGTAACCATTAAGGAAAAGCTTTTTGTTGATCATGCATTTAATGTGAGTCACTACATAGCTAAAATTGGACTCATATTTACTCAAGGAAAATAGTAATGTTGCAACACTTATATGTAGACATGTTTATACGATGTTTCAGATGTGCCGTGTATAATATCTCTGATGTTGTTTTAACTTTGTTCATTTTCAGGACGGAGAGGCATATACTTACCTGCTTAATGCTCTTGCACCTGAACACTCAGGCCCCGGTGAGCTGGATACAAAAGATCCTACAGAAAGAGCAAACATGGTTCTTGCACATGCAGAGAAATTAGATTGCAAAAGATACCTCACTTCTAAGGACATTATTGAGGGTTCACCAAATCTTAATCTTGCATTTGTTGCACAAATATTCCAGCATAGGTGAGGAATAGCGTCTTTTTTTTCTTTTTTTTTTCTTTTTCAGTTTGCAAATATGCTAACCCCCCCCCCCCAAATCTTAAAATCCGAAACCATGCATTTTAGGTTGTTGATGTTTTCACCTCTTATATGAACTGATTCTAAGTTTCTCACCTTATGTCTGCGATATGATCTATTTGTTATCTGTTGTACATAAACTTGCTAGTTATTGCAAGTAGATCCATTTATATCACTATTTGTGGTGATCTATCTTCTGCTTTCGGTAAGGATCTGTTGCAGGAGCAGAACTTCTCATACTTTTGCACAAGATTTGGTACTTACAAAACATTTATGAGATCCCTTATGTGTGCCTTTGGAAATATGTTGCCATGATTCATCGGTTAATTCTGTTAATTATATTTAAGCTTATAAGCGTTCAGAATAAATATGATGATAAATTGGACTTGTGCATTTGATTTAAATATTTCTAGCTTTCATGTTTTTATTGATTTTTTTTCTTCTTCTAGCTAGGTGTATTTCTTGTATACTTCGTAGGTACTTGGGTTGTGCCTTTTACACTATTTAATGATCTTCGTTTACTTATAAAAAAGGGAAAACTTCACTTAGTACTTCTGAACTTTTATAACTCTTACAATAATACTTTTAAACTTTAAAAAGTATCTATTTAGGATGACCATCTTTCAAAAGTTTGCAATGTCAATCTTCCCGTCCAAATTCAACGTTAAATTTTCAAAATATTCTAGTCTTTTTTGTTTTAATTTTAATTATTAAATCAATGTATTTTTGTAATTTTATAAACATCTTAGGGGTATTTTGGGATTTCACTCATCAATTTGGATGGGAGGGTTGACATTGCAAACTTTTGAAAGATAATAACTATAAATTGATACTTTTTAAAATTTAAAGGTATGATTACAAAAGTAATGCAAGATCAAGAATGATAAGTAACGTTTTCCCTAAAAAAAATAGTAATAATAGCAACATTAACAACAATAACAATGATAATGATAATAATTATAATGCTAGAGTAGTAGTAATAACAACTAGAAATTGATCAATATTTTATTTCGCTTAGTTGGTCTTCTTTTAGAACTTTTTTTGAACCTGTTCTGGAAATGTGCTCCTAGTTTTTTTGCATGCATGCTTGATGTTTACCACAATTAACCATGTAGACTTGGACAAAAGATGAAGAAAAAAGACATTGTGAAAATGGTGATCTACAAAGTCTGTTTTTACTGTAGAAGAATTAATGGTGACTGTTGGTCCTGAATTTCACAAGTATGTGCAACATTGTAAATATAGCTCGTACTATTACATCTTCCTCTTTATTCACACTCACGCTTGTTTTTTTCATCCCTCAAATTGCACAGTAATTTATGATGGTACAAAAATGCCATATTTTCATTATTTTCCTTGGATGTGCAAACCCTAGCTTTTTTGATTGTTCAATGTTAATGGCATGCAACTTTCTCTGCAGGAATGGCTTGACAGTCGACAGCAAAAAGATGTCTTTTGCTGAGATGATGACAGATGATGCACAAACGTCTCGAGAGGAGAGATGCTTCCGATTGTGGATTAACAGTCTTGGAGTTGCTACCTATATCAATAATGTTTTTGAGGATGTCAGAAATGGGTGAGGTTTTTGTTTTCTTCCCAGTAGTGTCAAGCCCATATGAATCTTGATTGACGCTAGCTTCCTTGTGTTTGCAGATGGGTTCTTTTAGAAGTTCTTGACAAAGTTTCACCAGAATCAGTTAACTGGAAGCAGGCAACAAAGCCTCCTATAAAGATGCCATTTAGAAAAGTTGAGAACTGCAACCAAGTTATAAAGATTGGAAAGCAATTAAACTTCTCCCTTGTGAATGTAGCTGGGAATGATATTGTGCAAGGAAATAAAAAGCTCATACTTGGTAAGTTCTAAAATTTTACCCCTAAATTGCTGTTACCTTGCTTATTACTACTGCTCCATTCAGTTTATCCATATGATTGTGTGTGATTTGTTGCTATATAATTGGAAGTTGTGGTGTTTTGTTTTTTATTTGTTGGATATCTGGTGTAAAGTTACACTATTCCGGTAATATAGCATTTTGTATGATAGAAACAAAATGAAGTCTATGTTTTTTGTCTCAACTTATTCTTTTAGCCAACTCAAGAAAATAATTAGGACAGATAGGTGCTATCGTTATATTTTCTCTGATATGAACAGTAGAAACTGAATCACAAAAAAGGGGTGGAGTGGGGAGTTGAACATATGACACAAATACGTATAGTCCTTACCAATTATATTTCATAGTTTCCAGGCTTTGTAGAAACTTGTACATATTGATCAAGTAGTTTAAAGGTTGGAAAAATTAGTAACTCTTGCATGTGTGAGAAAATTTACACCTATCTGATAGCTGCCTCACTTTGTTTAGGATTTTGCTTTGATTGGTTGTTGGCTTGTTGCTGATTGGATTATCATGGGTTCGATTCCCACTGGATGTGGCTAGTCTCTTGTTGAAACTAAATGTTCATCAGTAATTGGGGAACTTCTCTAAGTGGCTAACCTTTCAATTAATCTTCTTTCTTTGAAATGGTTTCAGCACATATCTATATTAGTTTGATTATTTTCCTCTTTCATAAGATTTTCTCGTTAAGAAAGTGTAATTTGTAGAGATTGCTGTAAACCATTGGAAAACACTTATCTCCTTGCCTCCTGTCCCATTTGCAGCATATTTATGGCAACTCATGAGGTTCACTATGCTCCAACTCCTAAAAAACTTGAGATCGCACTCCCAAGGTAAAAAGGGTAAAGAGATAAAAGATGCTGACATTCTAAACTGGGCAAACGACAAAGTAAAGAAGGCGGGTAGAACCTCCCAAATAGAGAGCTTCAAGGTAATGCTGTAAACAATGGCATTGTTTTACAATCAGATTATAACCCATGATTGATGGTTTTTGTGTCTGAATTAACTTTTTGTTTTAGGATAAAAACCTTTCAAATGGGATTTTCTTCCTCGAGCTTCTTAGTGCTGTAGAGCCAAGGGTGGTCAATTGGAGTGTTGTTACAAAGGGAGAAACTGGTATGTCAACTTTCTTATACTTCAGGAGTGGGAAAAAAATGAGAAATTTGCCAAGCTTGCACCTTTTTGGCTTACTACAGACCATGAGAAGAATATACAAGCATAAAAGGAAAAAAAAAGTCTCACTTCACTTTTATTTATATTGCAGAGGAAGATAAGAAGTTGAATGCAACATATACAATAAGTGTCGCACGAAAGCTGGGGTGCTCCATTTTCTTGTTACCTGAGGATATTATAGAGGTAAGGTTATCACTTTAAAATTGGATGCATATATTCTCTTCACATTTGCCACTATGTTGTGATGAAACATCTTCATCTTTTACTCAATTTTGGGCCTCTGACTAGTTACTTTAAATTGTCACTATTTGAATGTTTAAAAGAGGAGAATAACTTCTATAAGGTCTTAGCACAAATCAAGCCTTTTGTGCCCTCCAATGACAGATTGACACATTAGCTTGGAACAAAAAAACCAAATGCTCCCAAAACACTTGATCTCCCCTCCTCAATCCCTCATCAACCCAAAAAAAAAAAAACCAACCCTCCGGTTACCTCTCTCTTGTCAGACTCTCTCTCTCACCTCATCAAAAGAAGTAGCAAATTTTCAGAGGGGCGGTGAGGTTTTTTTGATGGTAGTGGAGGAGCAGCGGTGGGTTTTCCCGACGACTCTTTCTCACCTCGTCAAAGAAGCAGCAAATTTTCAGAGGTAGCGGTGGGATTGTTTTGCTGGCAGTTGAGGAGCAGTGGTGGTGGATTTTTCTCAGATCCCTCGGTGTCTGGTTCGGCCTAGCAGTGGAGGTGTAGTTTGGCCTGGGCAGTGGAGTTGGGGTTCGGCCTTGCCGTGGGATCCGACCTGGGCGGTGGCCGTTGCATTTTTCTAGGCAATGGCAGTTGGGTTTTGCTGGGCGATGGCAGTGGATTTTTTTGGGCGGTGGAGGTGGCGTTCGGCCTGGTCAGTGGCCGTGGGGTCTGACCTAGGCAGTGGCCGTTGGATTTCTCTTGGCGGTGGCCATTAGGTTTCTCTGGACAGTGGCCGTTGGGTTTTTCTAGGCGGTGGCAGTGGGGTTTTTCTAGAAAGTGGCATTCAGCCTGGTCGGTGGCGGCGGCGTCCGGCTTGGGCTGCTCCTCCACGGCAGTGGCAGCTTGTCTCTCAAGAAATCTGAGAGAGTCTGATAGATGAGGGAGGGATTGAGGGGAGATCAGGTGTTTTGGGAGCATTTGGTTTTTTTTTCCAAGCTGATGTGTCAATCTGTTATTGGAGGGCACAAAAGATTTAATTTGTGCCAAGTTCACCTCTCCAGGTTTATTCAATCCAAAAGTATATTATATGACAAAGCTGATATGTATTGGTGTTACAGTGCTTATGTTTCTTAATTGATGGTCCAAATTAAGCTTTATAATTATCCCTTTTGAACTTCTTCACCCTTCTTTCTAAAGGGATAATTATTTTTTTGGTATCAAAAAAATAATTATCCCTTTTGAACGAAGGGTGAAGAAGTTCGTGAGTTGATGTTATTGAGTTGACTTTTTCTGTTTAAATACACCACTCTTTAGATTTAGTAATTTCTACTTTTTATTGCCGTGTGTGCCTTAACTACAGGTAAACCAGAAGATGATGCTCATTCTGACGGCTAGCATCATGTATTGGAGCCTACAACAACCGGCAGAGGAGTCGGAGTCAAACCCTGCTGAAGACAGTAATACTCCTGATGCATCCCCTGCAGCTTCAGCGGATGGTGAAAGGGAAACAGATTTTGCTTCTGAGGTCTCGAATATGGCCATCAACGATGCTGGTTCAGATAGTGCCCTCTCCCCAAAGGTTGAAAATGAGGAATCCTCTGATAAGGTCGAAGGAAAGGAAAGTCCTGATACAGAATGACCTGAAATACAACTCAAGAATATTTTTCCCTCTTTTCTATTTATTTATTGGTTTTATTATAAGAGAACAGGAAAAAAAGAAGTAAATTTGGCTGTAGTTAGCATTATGTTCTGTTGCTCTCCATGAAAGAGAGCGCTCATTCTACCATGTGCATGAAAACCACAGAAGAAAAAAGGGTCCTGTAAATTTTCTGTCTTTAACTACAGGTTATTGTACTTAGGCATATTCTTTTGATTCAAATTACATTGATTTTGGGGAATAATGTAAGTGGGGCTTGAAGCATTATTTGTTCATCCTTCTTGGTATTAGTTGTATAGCATTTCGTGTTGATGCTCGAGTATGATAGGATATGATTCTGTGAGCTCCTTGGAAGTGCATTGACACAGGCATTGTTATTGGCTTGACTCACATGGACATGGATAAAAACCTAATCCTCATGAACTTGTAGTTTCTCTAGTGTGGACTTGAGTAAACTTTAACAAGCACTTGTTCATGAAAGATGTTTGCCAGCTAAATGTTATAGTTAGGTCTTGATAGCACTAACTTGTGTAGTTAAGTCCTATATTTTCCTCCTTTTAAGTACAAGAAACCAATAATGGCTGGGGTCCACACAACTTTAATTTAAGAGAAATGTTAAGTTTTACAAGACCTTCAAAAATTTGGTTCCAAATGTGTCATGTATCCATATGATTTATTGTTTTAGTAAATAAAGATATAAAGTAATAGGAACATGACACATTAGTTTAGAACTAAGTTTTTCAGAAAAGTCTTGAGAAACTTAGCATTTCTCTTAATTTAAACCAGACAAAAATAAATTAGTTTGGCCACCCTGTTGAGGTGCCAAACCGCCCTGTGACTGATAGCTGGTTTAGAGTGGCCAAATTACCCTATAGCCAGATAAGAGGGAAGGGTTTGGCTATACCCCATGGATGACCAGTTTAAGGTGGTTGGCCGAACCCCAGCATTGCACTGAACCCAAATCCGATTCTTACCGTCTAGAACTTGATAAGTTGCTAACACAAAGATAGAACTGCTCGATTCCACGGTTAACAAGTATATTACTCCATAGTAATCGAGTAATCAATTACACTACAATTGCAAGACAAAAATATCCAAGAAGATCACGAATGCTTGAGTAACTAAAGTTACAAAAAAACTAAACTAAAGCACTCTGATGCATTGCAATTTTTATTGTCCCATTTGTTCACTACAACAAAAAGAATGTTTTATTTATACATCAGGACAAAATTTGTATATAAACCTATATTTGATCTTCTTGTTCGCTTGGCATGGGGACAGAGGCAGGAGGGGATACAGGTGATCTGGGCCAATCATGAATATCATCAGCAGCAGTCCCATCAGATTTTTCTTGTTCAGCAACAAGCATAAGCATCTCAAGGCGCTTGTCAAAGAGAAATGCACTCTCATCTCTCTTGTCAAGCTCAGCAGCTTCAGCTTCAAGCCACTTCTCTCGTAAATCATCAAGAACATTTGCTTGGTCCGTATTGAGTACAGCTCCTGGGGCACTTGGAACGGTGGTGCGAAGTGAGGAATCTCCCGATGGTGGTGGAAGCGTCAACAGCATTGCTCGGAATTCCGTTGTATCGGCAAATGTCTCAAAATTACATGCAATTGTGTCTAGACAGTACTCCCGTATCTTCTCAACACCATACCTACAAGTCCAATGTAACCACTCAATATCATTACAACCACAATTTTTTTATTTTTATAAGTAATCGAGATATTATTAAAAGTGTAAGGCGCCCCAAATATGCAAAAAGTATACAAAAGAAAACACCTCGCTAGAAAAGAAGAAAAAAAAAACAAACAAACAAACAAGAAAATCATGATAACTAAGCATCAAAGGGATACAAATGCAGCTGTAAGAACATTGAGAGTATTAAAGAAAAAAGACTTGATTACAACCACAAATATGTTCAAGGCTACTAAGCTATTTGATAATTTTCTCATCAATGATTCACTCAATTTCATTTCTGACCCCCTAAAAAGCCATCATTCATAAGGGTTCCAGCTTATTGTCAAATTATTTGGCTTCCTCTTACCATACTCCAGATTGTACATGGTTAAATCACCAAACGGTGGGGACTATGAAGACAATGAAATGGGATGATAAGCATGACAGAGCACGGCAAATTCAGCAAGTCAACTGTGGTGAACCTGAAAGTTATTTCTTGTCAAAACAGGTGAAAGAGGTTTAAAGCTATGAAGTGCTCCCAGGTACTTATTATGCCTCACATGGATAGCCTACAAAGGATTCTCATATGAAGCAACAAATCCACTTTGGAAGCTGAAAAACTGCTCTTGATAATGTCAGAATTAGATGAGTATCCTAGGAGCAGATCAAGAGCCGAACCTTTGTAGGCCACAATACTGGTAAGTGCCTGAACAGTTTACTCACCAAGTGCCCTATTCAAGAGCTCAGACACTGTCAGATAGCTGTATGATGTGCCACATAGGCGGCACTAGGTAAGAATATAATAAGTCAGATACGTACTCCCTTCCCAAGCCCCAAATATAGATCTAATTGATCATCAGTTCACCTAGCTACTGATCAAGATATTTTAGGAAGGGCAAATAGATAAAGGTATAAGATGTACATGTCTGATAATATCAACCAATGGCACAACTCTGCAGGTGAGACCATTTCCAGGTGTGGCAACAGTGCATCAGCTACAGCACGCTTAAGAGAAAATAACAAGTATCTAGAAGCAGCATCAAACATTTCCTCAGCCTGATCAATTAACACATGTTAGAACCCCCAAAAGAAAAAAATTCTGCTGCAAGAAGTTTTGATTGATACATTTTATACCTGATCTGGGTCGATATCCTTCAAACCATCAGTGTACCTGAATCAACCAAAGGAGTCAAAATAAGTTACATGCTAATAAGTCTGGTTCTGATAAATGATGATTGCATGCAATCATGTTAAATGGTCTCAATCATAATAAATGGTTGATTAAACTCTTTCTTTCCCAGTATGTTAAGTAATTGATTGCATAAGAAATTGACAAGAAGTGCAAGAAAATCCTGACTAGGCCAGAGATCTATGGTTATTGTAACAACATAATCTTTCCAGCATATTTTCCTCTGAATATTCTGATCTAAGCTCAGTATTCTACTGTAATCAGAATAAACTTACATATACTCGATCATTTTCTCAAATGCTTCCATGGTCAAATCATG
The DNA here is from genome assembly GCA_900184695.1 of Betula pendula. Lineage (NCBI taxonomy): Eukaryota > Viridiplantae > Streptophyta > Magnoliopsida > Fagales > Betulaceae > Betula > Betula pendula. The sequence continues at coordinate 27,812 of FXXK01001611.1, read as the reverse complement.
TTCTTCAAGAAATGGAAGGGCATCAACAGGTAATGCATCTTTTCCTTCATGAAAATCCTTCATACGATATAATCTTGCTCGAAAGTATTCTGACCTTGATGCCAAAACCACTTGATGGCAACGGAAAATCTTTTTATCAACTCTTATACAAACATCTGCAAGATCATCTACAAAATTACTGATCCGCATTGCACCAACATAATATGCTAATTTCTCAAGACTATTGTCTTGGTTGTGTTTCCTGTTGGAGTTGGCAAGGGAAATTTGAAGGATTTGATGCAAGGCAGCCGGAAGTCGATCTTCTTCAGGAAGAGACAGGCCCTGTAAAATGAAGCGTTTCTGAGAATTATCTGCGTCCCTCAGTGCTTTGTGTTCTGCATATTTCTGGTGAATAAGTTCTTTCTCAAGAACCTTTTGTAATGATTCACATTTACATACTTTGCATATTCTCACAAGATCCTCCATGTCATCTACTGCAATATCTAATCTGTCAGAATAGAAGAAGTGGATGAGGCTGTAAAGAGCATGATAAGACAATTTTTCCTTTGCAAATCTCACTTCCTTGCGGTCTTTCCAATCGGTTTCAAACTTTCTCTTAAAAAATGGTGACCGGGCACTTAAGATAACTCTGTGAGCTTCAATAGGTCGACCTTGTACAAAAAATGCCACATCTGGAGGGAAGTGGTATGAATTGAATCCCCCACCGAATGAAAGAGCTAGCCAATCATACCACATGTTGAGTGTCAGACTGACATGCATAGTATTTGCCAGAGAAAAATAAATAAGACCAAATGAGCTGATAGGCATCCTCACTGATGAAGCAACTAAAGTCACAAATTTACTTTAAGCTACAGAATAGAACCATTTCCCCAATTTTGCCATATTTTACACCAAATTACCAATAAATCGAACAACTATTTTTTTCTTATTCATCCCAATTTTCAAGTTTTTTTATACCAATCAACTTAATCAAAACCAACAAATCAAAGACAAACATTTAACACCCACATGAATGGGGCCCTCCATAATCTATGGGAATAAGAAACGCCCCAATGAGCTAGTCCCAAAATTTAAAACTAGCACCATCATCCCCACACCCTAATACACCAATATATACATCTGAATCATTCATCCATAAGTTCACACCAAATTGACCCATAAATCAAAGTAGATAACATCCTTCACATTTTCATTCCCAAATGCTCGGCCAACACAGGCATTCAACCCAAAATGAACTTACTTTCCACAACTACCTCTACTGACAGAACTTTAAACCATTCACAACATAATTACACAAGAAACAATAACCCAGATTTTGTACCCATAAACTAAATCTAATTTATCATCCCCACACCCCCCATATGAAATTCACATCACCAATTGAGAAATGTAACATTTCACCAACAAATATTCACACAAACAGACCCCAAATGGTCCTGAAACTGAAACTAACCCATTATCCCCACTCACCTATACAACAAAACCCACATCGGCATGCAACTAATTTTGATCTTTTCACCTGCAAAAATTCCCACAGAAAACGAAAAGAAAACCCTACGTACAAGAAAATAAAACTAACCCATTTACCCCGCTTTCCTAAACAACAAAACCCACATCCAAGACATTCAACATTGTCACCAACAAAATTGCCACACAAAACGAACCGAAACCCCCCCCCCCCCCCCCCCCCCCCCCCGGCGTCCCTGAAATTGAAACCAACCCATTATCCCCACTCCCCATTACAACAAAACTTACACTACCGATCCAAGAAATTCAACATATTCACCAACAAAAATTAACAGAAAAAAGAGAGAGAGAAAGGAAAAGAGAAAACCCAAAGCACCTGAAATCTGAAACTGACCATCAGCCTGCTCAAAGTAGGCTCTATTCCCCGCACAACCCAAGAAAGTCTCTCTCATCGCGGCCTGCAAGGGCCCGAGCGGCGGCGGCCTCGCCTCGAACGCCTTCAACAGCTTCCTCACCTTCAGGTTCAGCGCCGCGTAGTGGCACCTGTCCCCATCAAACGTGTGCTCCGAGCATATCGCGCCGCTCTCGAGCAGCATCCTCGCGGCGTCGAGGTGGCCCGCCAGGCACGCGTAGTAGAGCGCCACCGAGTCCCACTGGTCGCGCGCGTTGACATTGACACCGGAGTCGAGGAGGTACCTCAAGCGCTCCACATCGCCGGCCCGAGAGGCCGAGAAAACGTCGCCGTTCGGGACCTTCTTGAGGGGTATGGAGGTGCCAAAGTCGGAGGGGTCGAGGTCGATGCCGTCCAGGTCGGTATCAAGTCTATCGACGCTCCAGGAGGGCATTGTGGGAAATGTGAACTTTGGTCTCTGTTTGTGGGTTTAGTGGGGTTTAGTGAGCATTTTGTTTGAGGTTTGAGCACGAAGAACGACACAGTAAGCTTGGCATTTTCCTTAGATAAAAAGAGCTTGGCATTTTCCTTAGATAAATGTCTGTGTGTCTGTATTTTGTGGGAAGAGGAATTGGAAATGCGGAATATCTATACGAATGACATTTATTGCCCTAAACCAAAAAAAAATTATTTTCTTTTATAGGGATGCTCATAATTTAAGCTTTTTCTTTTATTTGCTTATTCTTGGAAATTCTTTTATTAAGACATGTTTTCTGTATGAATTTAACTGCCCATGAAAAGAGTTTTATGTTGAGCAAGGCCTATAACATACTATTTTAATGGGATCAAGATCTTCTGAAATTGAGAATATTTGATTGAGAAAAGCTCCCAATAAGACTGAGCTGCTCATACAAGATAAAAGGGTATTTTAATAGAACTACAATTTTTTAAATTGGGAATCCCTGACTAAGAGAAGCTCCCCTGCTCAAACTTGCTCGCGCAAGTGAACCCCATCAGAGAACCTCTCACAATTGCAAGCAATCCTAATCCATTCTCATGGCCTTTATATGGTGTGAAATTTTTTTTTTCCCCTTTCAGTCATTAACGTACACATCCAGTAAGATTTGAACTTAGGGTCCTATCCATTAAGCTAAAAGCCATTTGCTATTATTTTCGTGTTCTAGATGTGCAGAGTGTTGCCTTTTAGCATGAAGACTAAAACCTGTATCACAAGATTTTACAGAGTATCATCCTATACAAAAATGACTAATACACCACAAATTGGGTATGGGGCAACTGAATTGCCTCTAAGGTGTGAAGTACTATCAAACACCTTCTCAGAGGATATTAAATTTAATTCAAGCAACAATTACAAGCACAACCAAACATCAAATCAAAACTTACAGGGCAGGAGAAAATTAGACATCGCCCTGAATTGTGATGTAATTAACTGTATAATATAATGTAACATTTTGAAATTTACATTTGTCACCTACAACACCCAAAAACCAACAGGTGCTCTCTTCACTCTGTCCTTCCCTTAAGACAAGTGGGGGAAAAAAGAAGAAGCATAATTCACTGTTTCTTCTCCAGAGGGGCAACAAGCCCCTACTAGGATGACTGACATATTACACTTCGATCAACAGCAAAGGCTATTTATCATCCACTTTGATGGAATTTAGCCGTCTAAATCTTTGATCAAGCTCTGCCATAACTGCTGGTTCTTGCTTTTTCCTTTGCTTAGATATAGTGTTGGTTGTCATAGAACCAATCTTATCAAATGCCACCTGCAAGGTCAAATCATTAGAAGCTTTACAAACATTTTTTTTAGTCATTGAGAAATGTTCAAAGTTATAAGCCAAAAAACACGCGAAAAATAGGTGATTGATACCACAAATCAACATAGCCAAGATGATGGGAGAAAGTTTTGGCCAAATAACAAAGGAGGTGTGTGCACGCCAAATGAAAAAAACTTCCAAAGCTTCCTTTTTTTTCCATTCATCTACAGTAACTCCTAAATTTTTGTTCCGTGATGCCGAATCAAATCTTTCGTTTATCAGTGTTTATTCTGTTTTGTTCTAATCGCTAATAAAAAGTAATTATTTTTACCAAAAAACAAAAAAGAGTAATTATTAGTTCCAAATTATTGAGCAGTACCTATGAGTGCAATGCAAAACAAGTTGAAAATATTTTTTTCCCTAACAAATACCTCTCTGAGGAAAAGTTGGAAGGGGGGGGGGGGGTTTGAACTTGAAAACAATTATAACTGAAATGAGAGAGTAGTAAGAGAACTAATTACCGTTAGTAAGTCATCAGGATCAAATAGGTGATGCGAGGTTCTCTGCAATATGTTAATTACATCGCCAACATGATGGGTTAGAAGCAACTGCTCTTCTTTCATCTGCATTTGCAAATCACAACTTCAACAACCTAATCCCATAGTAATATCTGATGTTTGAGTTATAGTCAGCCCTAAGAATCAATAGTCAAGAAGTTTAACTAGGCAACATAAGCAATGCAAAGAGCCTACAGGCTAAAGCACTCATACCATAAAGATTGCCAAAGCTACATGAAACAGAACCTTTGCCCCCTCATAGAAAAGGACATCCCACACTCGCAGGGTTGTCTGGAAAAAGAGACAAACAGAAGAATTGTTAATTGTTTGTTATGGAAACAATCTTTACTAACTGTTTTTGTACGAGAGAAAGAGAGAGAGAGTCTCAACACTGTTCTAACCTCTGAAGGCAAGCTCTTAGAAAAGAGGCATAGAAACCACTCGGTGGCAACAAGGGAGACATCAAAATCCAATGCTTCCAAATGAGAGGCTATCCTGCATTTTTTTTTTATTTTTCCAATTTTAAAAGGTATTCACCAGAAAATAAAGGACACATCTGCTAAGTCATCAAAAACAAGGCACCTCGGACACTTTTTAGTAAGTAGATCTTTGAACACCCTTTGTTCGACATGGCATCCAGATAAGTTAGTTGTGTAGCAGTCATTAACTAATACATTTTCCAAAAGGACTGCCAGCATCCAAAATGCATCTTCCTCTGTTTTCATCACAAGCAACAGCAATGCTGCAACATAATTCAAGCCCTGCAACAAGAATAACTCAAAATATTAAAGAAAATGTATATCCCAGATTAGGTATTATACATCAACAATTATCTAGAAGGACTTAAATTGGTCTTGGTGTCAAAGTTGATTACTAGTAGACATGTAAGAGAACCAAGTTTTGGTGCTTCAGATCAATTATCTAGAAGAAAAGATGCAATACATAACAAATACTAGCAGATGCAATTAGCGCAAAGCAGAGACAGTTCCATGAGGTATTTCGTGATTGTTATATCTTCAGTAGATTCAATCGCATATTTACAAGATGGGATGAAACAATCACACTTTACAATGTGGTAAAAAGTATAGTTGGTGAGATGAAGTGTCAATTCAGAAGCAACCAACAAGATTAATACAATTGATGGAACAATTCAATGTAAAATATAGCTCATTCATAAATGCACGTGATTAATAAATATATGCAACCATGATTGAACAAATTGAACAGGTGCAAATTGAAGGTGTCATTACGAGGGAAAACTAGAAGGGGAATAGAATCAAAGCAAGATTCATAATGTCATTATCACTCTAATTTTTTTTTTATACTAAAAACACTAGATCAACATGTTTCTTGTAGACACAAAATGATTCAGGAACAAGTTTATTTGAAAGTATAATCTTATATATGCTATAATCTGGAACAAGATGCGAGTTGGGGCTGTGAAATACACAACATAGGAGATACTTTTGAATGCATTAGTTTGAAACATATCGTGTTTCACCCAAACACTTCAGTAACAGAAACTTGATGCATCATGTCATTATAATTAAACAAACTCCAGACTGACACAAAGATATTTTGGTACAAGTCTAGAGGGAGCAAACCCACCTGACAATAACCAACATCAGAATCACGGAAAGAATACCCAACAAGAACACGTCGGAGAGCAGCATGACCCTCTGGAGTGTCCAACCACGGGTGACCAGGGAAGGTGCGTGGTAGGTCCTGCATGTATATAACAAACAGTATAAAGTTAGTGTAAAAGTAAAAGTAATATCTCTTGGAAAGTAAGGCTTTACATTTGTGCTGAGAGTCAAGGAGAGAAACTGAATTATGCCAACCTTGAAAATAATACAAACATTAAAAAAAATTTAAGCAGGGGCTAAACCCCCAATGTATAGAAATCTACAGCCCACAATCTCAATTCCTCAGTGATGGTAATTGAACATCACAAGGCTAGTTAATGACCAACAGCAAATAAGCTGTTTAAAAATCAAAACATCCTAAAAACTTTTAGTCTTGATGGTTTTCCCTATCTCCCAATTCAATGAGTTGAGATTTAAAGACATGAAGCAATTACTTCCAGAATAAAAATAAAGAAATGAGAAGGCCAAAAAAAAAAGTTCAAAACCAATTATCAAAATACACCAATGGCCATTCAAGCACATAGCCCTTTCAAATAACAGATTTTAAATCGTCAAGAACAAACCACAATACATTTTATATTCATCCATTAAACTCTTATTATCCCCCAAGAATAATAATAAAAATAAAAATAAAAAAATTGTTGCATCTATTTAGAAATTGCTTCTCTTCAACCCTAATCCACACACTTCATCTTTGAGAAAATTAATCTTCTTTTTTTTTTTTCTTTTATTCTAGAGATTAGGCTTCTTGATCTTGACAACACATAAATCAAATACCCAAATTGTTCAAATCTGTGTGAATCTTCCTAAGTCTGACCATCAAATACACCAATGTAAGCAGCACATTAGGATAAGTAGAGTTAACGGACATCTGTTTCAACAAAGTGCTGCAAACTAAGATTCCCCAAATATTCACTAAGATCGTCAAATCAGCCTCAACTAAAAGCGATCATTTTGCATATAAAGTCAACAGTACTAAATCCATGCTGCAAACTACTTATCTTTCAAAAGGAACCTAACCCCAAAGATGGCATACCAATATGTATATCAAATCTACAATCTACAATTATTAATCAAAAAGTCCAATATACCAATCCAACACTGCCACAATCATCATTGCAATTCACTCCACTCACATGATCAATCTGCCTCGTGGCAGGGGTGACCTTCCCCTCGACTGCCTTGGACAAGTCATTGTAATAGCTCTCCGGCACCGTGGACTTCTTCTTCGCCGCCCCGGACAGCGAAAACCACACCTTGGGGCGGAGAACCGGCGGAATTCCCTTCCTAATGAGCCTCTTCAAAGTTATGGCGTTTGCCAAAGCTGATAGCTTGAGCGAGGCCTTAAGGGATTGGCCTTCGGAGATAGAAGGCTGCAAGTACCAATTGGCTCCTTTGCTGGCCTCCAATGCCCACCAAACCCTGCCCTGCTGCCTCACCTTCTCCCTCACCTCATTCAACACATTGACATCATCCACATTCCCTTCTACTGTGAAACCATAAAGGTCTTGGAACTTCACAGTGAGGTTTGCCCTCCTGGTATGGATGCTGGGCCTCAAGATTGGTATTTGAGATTGGAATTCTAAGGCAAGGTCCCTCTTGCTTTGTGTTCCATACATTTCTTGGGGTTGCAGTGACAGATCAAGAAAGAAAGAAAGAGGGGACGAGAGAATGAGAAAGAAAGTTGTAGTCTTTGATTGGACAAATGAGAGGACCTTGTCAAATGAGAAAACCCCACAAGTTTGAAACCATGAAATGGTCTATTTTTTGAGCCTGAGAGTGAGAGGTTGAAATTGGATAAGAAGAGGATGCAAATCTTGGATTTTCTTCAAGTGGGTGTTTCAGATTTTGATGAAATAAGAATCAGGCAGAAGAAATTGTCACCAAAACCTTACATTTGTCACGGCCATGAAAGTCCCCTTAGTGCCATTAAAAGGCTTGAAAGTTTCCACTATATGGAACCCAACGAAAAATAATAAAAAGAGAAAGACTTTTCTTTTCGTTCACGGGTGGGCTCTTGAAGAAAAGAAGGTTGAATATAGATTTTCAAAAACAACAACAGAGACCCCCAGAAAAGGGAAAGTGAGGAAAATGGTTAGGAAACCGAAAAAACAAAACAAGAACAAAACAATACCCAGAACAGATCCTACAAAAATAGAGAGAAAAATGGGAACCTGAAATGGGCTTTGGCTCAGGAACACATAAAACCACACTAATAAAAGAATTGGGATTATTTGAGGTAGATAAATGGATACAGGGTTAGGAGCATTAAGATAAATCCGAACTTTTGGGGGGTGGACTTAAGGTCTGGAAAGTTGGGAGAAACTTAACGGGAAAAAAAATAGTAGGCTAGTCTTTGGTTTAGAAAAAATAGGTGCAGATGATGAAGGGCCCAATTGTAAAAGTATTTTACTTTTTGGGGTGGTTTTTGAAATTTCTTTTTTATTTTTTATTTTTTGAAAATTTTCTGCGGATAATTATTTTTGGAACGTTATTGTGGACCTTAAAGAGAGCCGATGATTATATTTAGGGAGAGAGTGAGAGAGACGGATGTTGGTGACAGCAGGAGGCTGCTTGGGTAGGTTAACATTGCATGATTGATGGTAAAATCTTGGGCATTCGAAGTCACCAAAGTACCCTTTTATTTATATATATAAAAGACCTAAAATTTAATATCTAAAAAGTAATATGTGTTTTTTAAGCATATAAAAAATATATACTTTCTTATTAATGCTATTATAAAAAATCTATTTCTTCTTCAACTACAAGTAAGTATATCCATTAATCGTCTATTTCATGATCAATATTAAGTTTTACAAGTTTAATAGTATATATGTTATCATGTTATTTAATTTTTTGTTAACATATTCGTACAAAAGGAATAAAAGAGGGAAGAGATATTCGAATTAGTGACCTCCACTTCATAAGGTGTGGTCTTCAACCGATTAAACTATCTCTTGAGAACATGTTATTTAAAATTTTAAATAATTAACATCATATAAACCATTAAATACAATAAATAAAATTAAGTTTAAAATAAATCCAAATTAGCTTCGCATTAAAGCGTATATCACTAGCACTAATATGTTCCATGAGAAATATTTTACATATATTTTCAAGTGCTTATTTATCGACACGAGAGTAAAAATTATCTTTAAATATTATATATATTTTTATTTATCATTTAATCTAATAATAATTTTTACTACCAAAAAAAAACTCTTGAATTAGAAATAAATGTAACATTCCTTATGCTTCATTGATTTCATACGAAAAGGACAATATTGTCATTTAGAATGTCTTTGACGCGTCTTAGTTGACACCGTGGGAAGGACATTTTAGTAATTAAGCAACAAAAGATATGAAATTCTCTCTTGGGCCCACGACATTATTACCTGAGGTTGTGGTGTGCTGGCAACAATTGTGGCTCCACTGTGGGCCATCCTCTTTAGCGCGCCAAAAGGGGAGAATGATCACGTGTGACGGTGTGAGCGCCCAAACAAAAATAAGAGGTGGCACTGGATCTAGACTTCAATCCTACTCTCATATTTTACCATAATTAATATTATCTGCTTTTTAAAATTTTAATTATTTAATATATAATTTAGTAACATTTAATGATTTTTAAAAAATAAAATGGTTTGTCTTGTATGAGGTAAATTCATTAAAACATACTATTTTGATATTACTTTCAACGTTAGATTTTTTTTTTTTTTCCTTATATGCTCCTCAGTCTTCTATTTGGAATAATGTATAATTTCAGGATAATGTATAATTTATTCATATTATAAAAATTAAAATAAAATGAATAAGTTATTTTAAAAATTCTAAAAAATCGAAGACGGGACATGTAGCGGCTTTCAATTTTGTCTGAACGTGGACATTGTGTTATGGGCCGGCCTCGACGCATGGAAGTTGGAACAAGAAACTGGGCGGCTAAAGGTGGTCCCCCAGTCATGTAAGAAATCAAGCTGATCAAGACCGTGCAATTGGTTCAATGGACGGCTAAGAATCGCCTTTTTTTATTATGCATAGTAGGTTTAGGATATGCTTCAAAAAATCCCATTCAAGTCGGGGGTCACATTTCTAATTTCTATATCTAATCAACTTGGTCTTGCTGCATCACTTCAATACAACAATTTTTGTGTGTTAAAAAAAAAAAAGTTAATGGTGGATATCGATAACTATAGTGAAATTATATCTTAAAATGGTTTTAATTGAGACAATCAGATCTTCGGGCAGCTCTTGTTTATAATAAAAAAAAAAAAAAAAGTAAAAGTTGATTGACACTATCACATAAGTAAGATAAAATAATAATGAGATAAAAGTGTAATTTTTAACATTACTTTATATATATATATATATTGCCATACACAACTACATGTAGATGTATCCTTTTTAACTTATTTTGGACATGTTCTTTTAAAGTGGTGTTGTTATTCAAATATCCAACTCCATAGATCTCCTCTAGGTCATCTCAATTGACAAGTGGGTAACATTTTCTAAATTATTGATCTATGTTCAAATTCTCTTACTAATCTAGTGTGTGGAGGAGGTACAAACTCAAATGTTTCAGATTTATTCGTATCTTACTACAATATAATCATATAGTTAGTTGTGCGTATGAAATTTCTTTATCTTAAAAACTTGACATATGAAGGTAATGAATTTGGATCTAGTGATATATTTGTTTGCTAACGTTTTTGCCTTTTCACTTTTATTTTCTTTACAATGCTCGGGAGTTGGATTTATATTACATCAGAATACTTTTTCAAATAAAAAATACTCTTTAAAAAATGTTAACAAACAAAACCTAAGTAGCGCAGCTTAAAAGGATTTCATTCTTTTAACTATGCTGAAGACTTTATAATAGGCACCTTAGTTGACATATAAGACAACAAAAAAATCATAGTGAAGATGTTCTCCAGCTTTGTTAAACCTAGTAGAGAGAGAGAGATAGAGAGAGAGAGGGGTCCTTGGTATTCAATGACATCACCAACTTGTTTCCTTTGGTACAAAGACAAAGACCATACATTCACAACAACTATATAACTCAAGCAAATGTGGTCACCATCTGAGTGTCAAGTATGTAGTGCTACAATCATTACAGGGAATTCATTGAAGTAGGACACAATTCACCATTGGTGTTGTAGCTTCTACACTTTTACACTACCTCAACTATTACTTCTTTCTTTTCCACATCATGTAAAGGTTCAATGTTTTATCATTCTGCCACATCTTTCACTTCAACAAACTCATATGGGTGGGATCCCGACGATGATAGAAATTACCTGTTATTAATTAAAACAATAAATATTAAAAAAAAATTTATAAAACTTACACGTTCGAACAAGTTTTTAGTAGTTCAGTCTCTTGTTTAGACAAATAAGTATCATAAAAATTCTCTCATATTTATTATCTAAATTGCTATGCTAGCAATCTCTCATATATATATATATATATATATATATATATATATAATTCAAATGGTAAACAAACATTATTGTCGCTATATAAAATTCAAATAGTAAAAACACATGTTGTCGCCGACAATAACTTAATCCTTCTGACATTTAGGTAAGTGATGTAACAGATCACTATTTCTTACCTAAAAGTGATCACGTAATATCAATCATTGCTATAATACAAGGAATATTGTAAAGATTTCCGGATCCCCTTTTTATTTACTTGGCTTAGGGTTCTGTTGTTTTTTTTAACTATTTAAATTTAATTTTAAGTTTTTTTTTTTATAAAAAATATAATAAAATTAAATTTAGATCATTGAAAAATTATAAAAGATTTCCTGATACAGCACCTAAGATTGAGATTGTCTGCTTCAATTTCAAAAAATTCATACAAAAAATTCAGTTAGAAGACTTGCTTAAACACTGCCAAACTTGCATACCCTCTATTCTTTAGATAAATTTGGAAAGAAATCTAAAACTGTTGAAAAATTTTGAAATTAAATTTGAACGGTTAAAGAAATTACAAAAGATTTCTCTTTTCCTTTATTTTTTTATTTTTTTATTTTTTTATTTTTTTTATTTTTTACCACATCTAAGCCAAATCCTTCTTAAAAAATGGTGCATTGTCTAATTTATTTGTAGAACAATAATATTTGTCAATTTTTTTCTTCACATTTTTGGCAAATTTTTTCTTGGTTTGTGGACTAAAAACTAATAGATCAGATCATTTTTTTGCTGTTTTTATTTAGTATTATATTGATTGTACTGAGATGATTAGAGCATTCACAGCAGAAACTCTATATTTTGTTTCTATCTCTAAATTTTTTTAAAAAAAAATCAAGAAAGTCACAAAAAACACATTTATAACAGTTACCCTATATTTTTATATTCCTTGGGAATGCCATAGTGCATTGGGTTGCACTGTAACGTTCCAAAGAGTTTAATATAATTGTAAAAAATTGTCTCTCTCCTCACACAGCTCTCGATGCTTCTTCTTTTTCAATGTTGTCTTCTCACAGAGACAACATGCCGAACAGGACTCAATTGTGACTCGATTGTCTTTTGTGACTCATTTCATTTGAAGTCCCCATCTTTGGTGAGTTTCTAGACAAACTATTCCTTCTTTCCATTTTCGATTCAACAAGCAAGTTTCTTGATCCCATATGCTGGCCAATGAAGATGAGAGAGAAGCATACGAGAGAGAGAGATAGAGAGGAGAAAGAAGAAGGAGAGGAGAGAGAGAGAGATAGAAAAGAAGCAGACGAAAGAGACAAAAAGGAGAAAAAAGAACTGAGGAGAGAGAGATAAAAAAAGAAGTAAAAGTAAAAAATATTATTTTAATGATATAGAAAAATGTTATAGGGAATNTGGACGTTATCCGTCCATCTGTAATGAGAATGGCTTAGGTCTTATGTTTTGATTGGTCTGAATCGAAAAATGTTAAAAAATATCTACTCAAATTATTCTTTCATTCTTTTAAATATTACCATCATTATTTTTATCATGTTTTGATGGTAATATTTAAAAAAATAAAAGAAAAATTTGAGTAGATATTCTTGCATTTTCTGTCCGTAACAACTCACGCAATGAAAATGGCTTAGGTCTCATGTTTAGGTGCTGTTAGTGTAAATTTTCAACCCAAGAGAAATGAAATCAAATCCAAGGGTTGAAAACTAAGAGCCTATGCTGTAGTAAAATCACTTGGCTATGCCATATTTTACTTTGTAATGTTTGTAATTCTGTACCGTAGTTTTTGTATTTGTATTGGGTTGATTGTTTGGAGCGCTCACCCTTTTTTGAATTTTTGTTGTTTTTCTTTAAGATCTAATCTTCTTGTAAGTTGTAACCCCTATTCCAAATTCAATTAGAAAAGAAGTCTGATTGAATTTCCCAGATTTATTTATTGTTGAGTAACGCAGTACAAACACGAGGTTGAAAATAAAACAGCAAAAATAATAAGCCAAGACACATAATTAACATGTTGAATCAAAAATAAGGAAAAAATCATATTTAACCCATTAATTTTTATTTGAATTGAATTTAGTCTTGAGTTTTCAATTTTTATTTAACCCATTAATCCTTATGACTTTCCAATTCCTAATTTATTTATACATGGCATCCAAACGTGACCAAGTGTATGCCAGCAGCCAGCCAATTCTTTCCAAGATGATCCAGACCAAATATACTTTAATTATAAAAAAAATAATAAAAAAATTAATTTTTTATTATTATTATTTTAATTTCTCTCTTCCTTTTAAGGTACGTGATCCCACGACTCCATAACCTCAAGTAATCTAAAAGCTACCACCACGTGACGACATGTTGCAAAGGCAGTTTTTCTATTTTTTTATTTCTTATTTTTTATTTTATTTTGAGTGGTGCAAAGGCAGTTTTCAAGAAATTCTCTTGTAACATTACGTGGACTGCAACGTCATTTTGTGATATTTACTGTATTGATTACTAACTAATTAAATTAGACTAAGAGAGTTAATTTGGGTAAAAACTATAACTTTTCCAAAAAAAAAGAAAAAAGAAGAATGTTTTTAGTGTATTATTCTGCCTAATAAAACCAAAACCCTAGGTTTTCTTTTTCCACATCAAACAAATCAAAGTGGTTCACCTGCTTTTGTGGTTTCATTTGAAGAAAAGTTACAAAAAGTACTTTTGGTAAAACTTCGTTCTTTATATTTGTTTAAGGGGTAAATCATATAGTACTTTCTCCAAGTAGATGTAACTAAATCTTCTTGTGATTTAGGGTAAAATGAAATCATTAATTATGTTGTTTTTTTTTTTTTTATTCAAATACTGGGCTTTAGGTTTTATGGGAGATGTATTAGACCAATTCTATTCTTGAATTTGAAAATAGATTATATTTGTTTTAGTCCATTATTCTAAGGACTAAATATCGTTTTTCATGTGACACAATACACATGCACATTTTATGAGATTAAGTGTTTTTATGGAAGATGTATAAGACCAATTCTATGTTTAATAATGGTTTTAAAAAGTGTTTTTTTAATTTTGGTTTGAAAAAGTATTTCGATGTAGTATAAAGAAGATAAATGTTATTTATTTATTTTCTTTGAAAAAGTATTTTGGTTTATATTCATAAAGTATTTTATGCTTTGAAAAAGTGTTTTGAATAATATTTTTTGTTTTGAATTGTCTATTAATCATTTTGAGAAGAGTTTTTTCAAAATCATTATCAAACAAGTTAATGATTATTTCATTTTATTTTTAAGCTACAAAGCGGTTTAGTTAGGTTCAACAATTTTTTGACACAATTTGTAAATTTGACACGAATTTAATACAAAATTAATAAATTAAGGTTTAGAAGTCTAATCCGATTGACTAAATTGATCAAATTAAGATTAACCTTAATATAGTCTTATACATACATTTTGATACGATTCAAACCTAATATGTGACATAATTTTAGTGAAGAATTTCAAACAAAAAAGAGAAGTAATTTATGATTACTTGTTGGTCCAGTCGCATTGGATGCCTTGGCCGTCAGACCAAGCTTATATTGGTTAGACATTTTCTACCTTACAATTTGGGCTATGAAATGGACTAAAAAAAGGCCCAATTATCCAGCCCATCTCAGAAAGGCCCAAATTACTAGTACTATGGGATTTTCAGATTGCTGTGTCCACCTTGTAGTCATGGCCTCCGTTTAGTGCCTGAGACCTACTAAAGATCCAATTTAATAGTCTACATGCTCTCCTGTTTTTGAATTTTATGTCGGCCACTAAAAAAATATTTAACACCCTCTAATTATGCAAGCATTTTACATTAGTGACTAACAAAAAATTTACACCTTCCAATTACAAACACGTGTGAACAAATTATAAAAAAATATATTATAAGTAAAGCTGTAATCAAGCCAAACTAACAAATAGTTTTAGAAGCTCAAACTCGGTTTGAGCTCGGTTGGCTTGAATTTCAAAGAAATTTAGATAATAAAGGAGTTCGAGCTAATTATGTAGGCGGTCACTTTTTGGAAGAATTTTTTTTTAGCACTTTTTTTTATAAGAAAATGTGTAGACTTTCAATTTTTGGCCACTATTTAGTCTCAGCCTTCAAATTTCAATAACTTTGTTTCACAACCGTTGGATCGGTAACCAAGCAATTGAGAATATTTAGGATCCAACTAAATCAGCCTAACTAATTTATTATAATATAACATATACTTATAATATTTAAAATATATAAATTAACATATTCCGTATTAATGTATTAATATAAATGAGCCTAACAAGCCGAGTTGAGCTGATACAGCTTTCAGGCCGGCATGATAAATTTTGAAGCCTAACACTATAAGTTTAAGTGAGGCTTTTTTTGTTTTAAAAAATATATATTATATTTATTTATTTAAAAATCATTATTCTTTCCTTTTGTGATGCAATTACTAATTAAGTTTTTATATTCAAGTTTTATAACAACTCATTTTTAATTGATAATATGATTAATTCATTTAATCTTTTTGTGACGTTGTCAATTTTAGGTAGGATTTTAATAATTTTCGTTTTGTAAAAAATTATTTATGCAAAAGCAACTGTAACATGTATGGTTAATAAAATTTTATAAGCAATACATGCATTTATATAAGAATAAAATATTTTTATATAATGTAATATGTCAATCAGAACACTTTATTTATTTGTAAAATTTGCTTAAAACTGTTTTTTATTACTTACTATTAGATATAAATGACTTATCACTTGATTCAAGAACTTGAAATAATAGGACTTAAAAGAAAAAAGTAGGGAAACATATTTAGCTCATAGGTTTTTATATGATTTGAATTTAGTCATTGGGTTTCTAATTTTAAAAGTATGGTCCATAAGTTTTGTCCAAATTTTAAATAGGTTCCTCTATCACTTTTTCATTAAAATGAATGGTTTATCATATATTACTTGTGTCTCAATTCACATTTTAGCGTTCATATCAATACCCAATATCAATTTCATATCATTAAGCATCAATTTATTTATAAAATTTTGTTAAAAAAAAAAACCAAAAAACAAAGACCTAATTCCAAAAACAAAAATCATTTTATTTGTTATCTTAATTTTTTAGATTTGTAGCGTTAAATGAATAATTATTAATTTTGACGCTGAGATATACCATAACGTGTCAAATAAGATACACATGACGAATATAAAATCGTTAATTTTGATGGTAAAGTGATAGATGGACTAATTTCAAAACTTGAATAAAACTTAAGGACCTTATTCTTTTTTTTTTTTTAGGTGAAAGATAATGCATCTTATTAAACAAAATAAGGTTCTTGCTCAGCAAGTACAAAACTCTGAATAAAATCAGGATAATCGTGATACCACAAACAATCAAGAGACTGGTGCAGTGCTCGTTGTGCCAATCGATGGGCAATACCATTTGCTTCCCTGCGGACATGAAGGACTTTCCACGAAGATAGACTATTAAGTAAGCCTTGAATGTCTTGAATAAGTTGGCCATACGGACTCCAAGAGGGAAGCTGCTGTTGTATAGCTTTCACAATAACCAGTGCGTCTCCTTCTAAGATAACACGGTTTAGTCCTAGGAAACGACATAGCTCGGCTGCCTTCCAAGCTGCAATTGCCTCTGCAACAGTTGGGTCCGTAATGAACGGAACAGAGGAACACATTGACGCCAGCACCTTGCCCTCTGCATCACGGATAACCACCCCCACTCCCATACTTCGGGTTGTCTTGCTGAGAGCGGCATCCCAGTTGAGTTTTGCCACACCCTCCGGTGGACGTTGCCAGCGCTGACGTTCCAGAGAAAGCCGAGATTCCGAGACTGCAGGTATTACCACTTGGGCTTGGTTAAAAACTTCCAGCGATGCAGTGGTATTACGAACCAAAGAAATCGGGGAAGAGAGAGGGCCTCCAAACACAAAAGAATTGCGACGAAGCCAGATTTTGTGGGCCAAACAAGAGGTAAAAGACAGCTCCTCCTCGTCTAATTTTCCCATAATTTCCAGAAACCAAAGCAGGCCATCATCTGCACTACAAGAGAGTTTTTGAAATTTTCTGGGACATTCTGCCCAAACTGCAGCAGAGGACGCACACCACCAGAGTATATGTCCAGTGGATTCTGGGTAAAGCCCACAAAGAGGACACAGAGGATCTGAGACAGCCTTCTTTTTCAAAAGATTTGCTTTGGTGGGGAGGAGATTTTGGCAAGCCTTCCACAGGAAATTTCGGACAGCTCCAGGAACTTTTAGCTTCCAGATATGCTGCCAGCAAGCTCCACGACCAGCAACCACTGAACTCTCTCCCTCCTCTCGGGCAGCCCGCTCCTTTGCCAGATGGTAGGCACTGCGAACACTGAAGACTCCTGATGAAGACCCTCTCCAAATTTGTTTATCTGGAGAACCCCCAGGACTAATTGCAAGACTACAGATACTCGAGGCTTCGACTGGGAGGAAAATACTCTGAATTAGCGAAGAATCCCACCATCGCGTATCAGTGTCTATAAGAGCCGATACTTTGGCATCGGGCGGAAGAAGGCGAACAGGGGATTGAACTTGGAAGGAAGTAGGGTTTGGGAGCCATTTGTCTCCCCAAATTTGAATAGAGCTCCCATCCCCAACTCGCCACATCAAGCCTTCCTGTAAAAGTTCCCTTGAACTACAGATACTCCTCCATGCATAAGAGGGTCGTAACCCCAGGGGTGCTGCCAGAAAAGAGGAATTTGGGAAATATTTTGCTTTAAAAACCCGGGCTGCAAGGGATTCTTGACATTGAAGGAACCTCCATCCTTGTTTTGCTAACAAAGCTTGATTGAAAAACTCTAGGTCCCGAAAACCCAGCCCCCCAAGTGTCTTCGACCTCCCCATTTTGTTCCAACTCATCCAAACCAAAGGGGAGTCATGTCCAGCATTGCCCCAATAAAACTTACTCATTAAACCATTGAGCTCCTTACACAACGTCTTGGGCAATTTGAACACATTCATACTATACGTAGGAATGGCTTGAACCACCGCTTTTAGAAGTACCTCCTTTCCAGCTTGGGACAAAAACTTCTCTTTCCACCCCTGAAGTTTGGCTCGAACACGACCCAAGATACCCGCAAAAGCTCGTTTCTTATCTTGACCCACCATTGCCGGAAGCCCCAAATACTTCTCATAACTGCGGGGCGAAGAAGTACCAACAATAGCTAGAATGTGAGACCGGAATTCGCTTCGAGTATTCTTGCTGAAAAAAATCGAAGTCTTGCCTCGGTTTATCATTTGCCCCGATGCCTGCTCATACACTACTAGCAGCTCATGAATTCTACACCATTCCGAAAAAGTAGCCTGACAGAACAATAGGCTATCATCAGCGAAGAAAAGGTGGCTCAACGGTTCAGCCCCCCTAGAAATAGGGAGCCCTGAAATTTGCCCTGCAATTTTTGCTTTCGAAAGAAGGAAACTCAAGCCTTCCGTGCAGAGAAGAAAAAGGTAGGGGGAGAGAGGATCACCCTGCCGAAGCCCCCGAGTAGGGGTGATATGTCCGTGGGGAGACCCGTTAATCAAAACCGAATAAGTGACGGATCGAACACAGGCCATAATCAAGTGTATCCAGCGTTCACAAAACCCCAATTTGCGCATAATGGCTTCCAAGTAATCCCACTCCACACGGTCATAAGCCTTACTCATATCGAGCTTAATGGCCATAAAACCTTTCCTTCCTTTCAACCGGGTCGCCATTGTGTGAAGAGCCTCATAGGCCACCAGCACGTTGTCAGAGATGAGGCGGCCAGGAACAAAGGCACTCTGAGTCTCTGAAATGATCTGTGGAAGGATCTGCTTCATGCGGTTTACCAATACCTTGGCAATCAATTTGTACAAAACGTTACACAGACTTATGGGGCGATAATCAGTTACCTTCAAAGCTGGGGAGACCTTGGGAATGAGAGCAATAAAAGTAGAGTTTAAGCCACCCTCCATGATTCCCGTATTAAGAAAGCGCAATACTGCTGCCCGAACTCCCTGACCCACAGAAGACCAGTGATGTTTGTAAAAACAAGCGGCAAAACCATCCGGACCCGGGGACTTGAGGGGATGCATTTGGTTGAGTGCCACCTCCACTTCCTCACCCGTAAAAACTTGTTGTAATTGAGCATTCATCCCAGCACTGACACGGGGGGTCAATTCAGCAATACTTTCCTCTATCCCAAATGGAGAGGATGTGGAAAACAGAGTCTGGAAATACTGATGAAAAGCTTGATTCACATCTGCCGGGTCGGTCCATTCTTCCCCAAATTCATCTTGGATCTTTGCAATGTGATTTATTCTCCTTCTGTGATTGGCCCAAGAGTGGAAATAAAGAGTGTTTCGATCTCCTCCCCGAAACCAAATTCGTTTGCTCCGTTGTTTCCATTTGATGTCCTCCATTTCCAATAGATGGTCTATATCCTTCTGCAGAGTTTTTATTTCTGCCCAGTCACGTGGGTCCTCAAATCGTTGGAGGAAGGTGAGTCGCCTAGATTTTTCCTTGAGGAGTGAACCAGCACGCCTGTATTTGGAAGAGCTCCAGCTTTGAAGGGCCTGTTGACAATTCTGTAGCTTCTGTTGCACACTTAGGAGAGACGTTGGACTCAAATCTGGTTCAGCCCAAACAGACTTGATGATTTCCCCACATTCCGCATCTTCATTCCATTTAGCTTCAAACTTAAAGGTTCTAGGCTGTGCTCGTCTTTCAGTCCCTGAATCAAAACTTACCAATAACGGTTTATGGTCAGACGTGCAAGCAGCTAAAACATACACCTCGACACCACGGAAAAGATTACACCATTCTGGATTGGCGGTAGCCCTGTCCAGGCGCTCTTTGGTGAAGTGAGCAGCTTCTCGACAATTGTTCCAAGTAAATTTGGACCCCCGAAAACCAAGGTCATTGAGGTTACATTCTTCCAGAGTGGATCGAAAAAGCTCCATTTGTCGTTCGCTGCGTGGAGCACCCCCAATTTTCTCCGATTGATCTGCAACTTCGTTAAAATCCCCGACACATAGCCAGGGCTGAGGCTGAAATTGTTTAAGGAAAGAAAGCAGCTTCCAGGATGCCTCTCGCAAAGTTCGATCCGGATGTCCGTAAAAACCCGTAAATTTCCAAGGAATAGAGAAATTCCTCATGGAGACAATAGCATTGATATGACGCAGGGAAAAGTTTTGAATTTCCACTTCCTGTGTATCCCTCCAAAGTAACGCAAGACCACCACTTAGTCCAATGGGATCCACAACAAACATTCCTTCAAAGCCAAGAGTAGTACGAATAGGTTGCATTCGGTATTCACGAATCTTGGTTTCCATAAGAAACAAGATCCGGGGATTCTTTTCCTTCACCATACAGCGAAGTTCACGAACTGATCGAGGGTTCCCAAGCCCCCGACAGTTCCAGCTTAATAGATTCATGGCGATGGGCGGGGCTGTTCAACAGCCACCGCCACTGGAGAGGTCTCAACACCCCCCTGTTTGCTCTTTTTGCCCTTAGAAAAGTTAAGGTTAGGCGAGCCACCCTGATCATCATGAACAATGGGACGTTTGCAAGGAATGGGAGAGGTAGGCAGTACCTTTCGCACACCTGTATGTGCCGCACGAGCCCGGCGTTTCCAACTAGTCAGTTGGTGCTTCGGAGACCCAGAATGTGCACCTGGTGAAAACAACTGCGAGGCCACCTGATGCTCTGAAAACCTAATAACTAAATTCAAATTAGATAAAAACTTAGGGATTAAATATAATTTTTCCCAAAAAAGTAATGAGAAAAATGGAAAGCTATAAAGAGTAATTTATAGTGGACTAGGGTACCAAAAAAAATTGACAGTGCAATTCTATTTGTTATGGACAAGGCAAACAATGGAAATTTTATGCACTTTGAAAACTTTTCATATTATTCTAAATGAAATAGACGTTGGAGAAAAAAATATTCATGTTGGAGACTTTACATCTTCTTCCAAGCATTTAATTGAAATGATGTTGGAAAAAAAAAATGTATAAGTGAGACTTTCAAAAAATTAAGTACTTGAAACTTTCTAAAATTTGATGGACGTTGAAACTTTCTATAAATATGAATAATGACTTTCAATCAGTAATTATTTTTACTGTAATTGGGGGCTTTAATTAGAGACTATTTGTTAACTTTTTACAATATTAGGGCTTGAAAATATTTGTTTTTGGAAAGAACACTAAATTGTACAATCAATGTTAATAATGACTTTCAATTAATAAATTTTATGGAAGTTGAGACTTCTTATGAATGTGAATAATAACTTTTAATCAATATTAATTTTATAAACATTGAGACTTTTCGTGAATAATAATGACTTTTAATCAGTAATTACCATAATTTGAAGCTTTAATTATAAACTACTTACTAACTTTTTACAATATTAGGGACTGTACATATTTTTTTTTTGAAAGAATATTGATTGTACAATTATTAATGGGAGCCTTAACGTATTGTCGTTCACGTCAATACACGCTTAGGTTAAAATTATTGTACCGCATATAATACGGTATTCTTGTCGTTCACGTCATCACGTGTGTGATGTTACAACGTGTAAAATATAAAAATATTCGATTTAAGAAACTGTGAATCAAGATTCAGAGTCTGATAGAATTGACCGGCTTTCTCTCTTTGTAGAGAGAGATGCTCTCCCCACTATATTAGTAGAGTTTCATCCGCCGTTCGTGCGGCCGTTAGGGGGAGGAGGGATGGTTCTTCTTCCCTCCCTCCTCCCTTGTTTCCTGTTTCGTCTCTTGTGTGTAGTGGTGTTTTTCTTTTTTGGTTTCTCTTCTCCCTTGTTCCCTGTTTCGTCTCTTGTTTGTAGTGGACTGATCCGCACCGCCTGCCGCTCGCGATCTGCACCGCACTGATCCGCACCGCCTGCCGCTCGCGATCTCCACCGCACTGACTGATCCGCACCGCCTGCCGCTCGCGATCTCCATCGCACTGATCCGCACCGCCTGCCGCTCGCGATCTCCATCGCACCGATCCGCACCGCCTGTCGCTCGCGATCTCCACCGCACTGATCCGCACCGCCCGCCCTCATCATCCCGGAACAGATTGGGTTTTTAGATCCAGTTTTGAAAAAACTAGATCTGTCTTCCTCCATCTGTACCGCTCTCCAACGCGCCAGTCCAAAGTGTTCTCCGGCTTCCCTGCTTCCAGCCGCCGGCCTCCACTGTCCGTTCTCCCAGCGCGTGGTTCCCACGCACTCAGCAGTGTGCTTTGGTCACCATGCCTCCACCNTTTCAGGGCCGGTATGGTAAATTTTGAGGCCTAACGCTTTAAGTTTAAGTGAGGCTTTTTTTTAAAAAAAAATTATATATATATATATATATATATTTAAAAATCATTATTCTTTCCTTTTGTGATGCAATTACTAATTAAGTTTTCATATTCAAGTTTTCCAACAACTCATTTTTAATTGATAATATGGTTATTCCATTTAATCTCTCTTGTAATATTGTCAATCTTAAGTAGGATTTTAATAATTTTAATTTTATAAAAAATTATTTCTACAAAAGCAACTGTAACATAAATGGTTAATAAAATTTTATAAGCAATACATGCATTTATAGAAGAATAAAATATTTTTATATAATGTAATATGTCAATCAGAACACTTTATTTAATTTGTAAAATTTTGCTTAAAACTTATTTTTATTACTTACTATTAGATATAAAATGACTTATCACTTGATTCAAGAACTTGAAATAATAGGACTTAAAAGAAAAAAGTAGGGAAAAATCATATTTAGCCCATAAGTTTTTATATGATTTGAATTTAGTCCTTAGGTGTAACGCTCCGATTTTAGATCAATAAAACCGTAAGCAAAAATCTCCGGTTTCCACGTGATGTTACTACTTTAGAGTTCTAATCTCGCAGCGGAATATTTTTTTTCTTGTAAAACACATAGGAATACCTCAGATAACACAACAGAACTGTCTGAAATACCTCATTCCATAAAACATTATAACATATGTTAAAGAACATATGAATACATACTAGATACATTCAACAAAAGAGAGGGCCACAAACGGCACCAAAGCTTACACAGTTAAATAATACAAATCCTAAGCTAAGTTAATGACATATTACGAATACAACGCAAAATAGAATATAAACATATAAAACATAAATCAACTAAGCTAGTTCCTCATATACTAGTAGCAAAAACACAGCAGACAATCATTCCACCATCCAAATCAACAAAAGGGGTTCTTCGCCCTCAGCCTCAAGTCCTGCATCACACACTGTGAAATTTAATAAGTCAATTGCTTTCAATAAATATAAGGATTACTGATTTCATTAATTATCACACTTATGAAAATAACGTCTTCACATGATTATAAAATCAGCTAAAGAGATTTCAAAACAGAAACTATTTAATATAGCTGATAAGATAAGCATATGAAAAAGTTAGTAAATAATATAACCTCAGCCATAAATATATATATGCATTCCACAGCCCATAACAACGAAACACATAGATACATATATGTCTAAAACAAGAAAATAATAATGAGATGAAATGACAGTTTTAAATGCAAGTCTTATTTCTTTTATTTCACTCCACTCGTGAAGAGCCGTTACTCAGTTAGCGGATATTTTTGGAGCCGTTCCTCACTCCATATAAAGCTTATTTGTTTGTTGCTGAAAACTTGGTCTCAGCCTTGTTATTATTAAATTTTTCACGGGAGTCTAAGGTCCCACTGGCAGCCATCTCCCCCTGCTACTCATCAGCTTTGTTATTAACATATTTATTAGTCACAACAGTATTCACAATATGCATCAATCACACGCAAACAGTTTTAGGCAGTCAATAGATAAATCTGTAATTATTATATTATTAAAATCAGTATCATTTCTCAGTAAGTATAAATACTTACACTTTACTGAAATGGATTCATGTACTTCGTTTCCTGCATTTAAGTCATATTCATACAAGATAATATATATTAGTTTATCTTTGAGACTATTGTTGTTTTTTGGCCCTCAGCTTTATATTTTTAGAGTGACATAATTATTTTAAAACTGATATTATTTAACTGTTGTCATAATGAATATAAATAGCGATATAAGAATAATCGATATAGAGATTAATGTTAAAATACCATGACATAATATTTAAACGTCAATTAAATGTAAAGAATAAATACCAAAAATTCTTATTAAAACTTTAATAAAGTTATTTGGGTCCTTAAACGACATAATTTAAAAAAACGGACATACACAGAATTAAAGAAGACGACATGAGGGACTCACTGAGCTAATTTGTAAAAATTGTGTTCCTGGGCCTTTGACTACTATTCACGCCAGCACCTTTCTTTTCTCTCACAGAGTGTTTCGTCTCTCTCACAATCTCAGCTTCTCTCAATCTCTCGGCATCTCCTCTCTCAAGTCTCTCTCTATCTCACTCTCTCGCTGTCTCTTGGTCTCTCTTCTCTCACGGTATTTCCTCTCTCTCTCGTAAAAGAAATCAAAGAAAAGAGGAAGAAGATAAAGAAATAGATGAGTTTAAGTGAGGACCGTGAGTTTCTTTTATAGGTAAAGCAAACTTGAGCTTTTGTAAACTTAACAAATAAGTTATAAGATGGTGACTCACTCAAATTTACAATAATTCATGTATCTTACGTAAGCCATTTGTAGTTAAAATATCTACTTACATGAATGAATTTGAGGGTAGCTCAAAGAGTGACGTGAGGCTAGCTAGGTGCAGGTCCCCCTTTTTTTTTTTTTTAATCTTTTTGTTCTTTTTGTTTTTCTTTTAATTTTCGTCCAGCCACCGTGCTGGGTGGTTTGGACGAATTTTCGTCCCCTTCTCGAAATCTGAAAATTATGAAATTTGGAGGGTATATAGAGGACTATAAGACGAGTATTTTGGCTTTTGAATCAACCAAATCGGAGTTCGTTTGACTCTATTTTCATTATTTTTAGTTTAAAGTTCATTTACACTTTTCATTATACTAGAGTCTAAAAAGTGTTCTAATAGACTCCAAATTTCAACCATATATTCTATAAATACTACATATAGATAGAGAACTACAAGACGAGTATTCCGGCTTTTGAATTAATCAAATCGGAGTTCGTTTGACTCTATTTTAGTTTAAAGTTTATTTACACTTTCTATTGTATTATAGTCTAAAAAGTGTTTCAATAGACTCTAAATTGTTATCATGTGTTCTATACACACCACACATATAATGGTTAGCTTCATAGTAAGAATCCCTTAAAAATGGTTCATAATTTTTAAGTCATATTTCAAAGTGGTAAGAAATAATATTATTTATTATTTCTTTTAGAATATTGTAGTTTCTTTAATACTTATAAGGGTATTTTATAATCCTAAAATAATTATTTTCTTGGGCGTCACATCGGCTCATGAATTAAAATCTATCAGTCAATATATATATGATAAATATTCATGTAATCATATAGATTCATAAAAAATCATTATTGTGCCATATATAAATATATAAACCAACCTTAATATTAAATTAAGGCAACATAAATGGCATATTAAAATCTGGGGCGCTACATTATGTTTCTAATTTCAAGAGTATGGTCTATAAATTTTGTCCAAATTTTAAATAGATTCTTCTATCACTTTTCTATTAAAATGAATGGTTTGTCATATATCACTTGTGTCTCAATTCATATGCTAACGTTCATATCAACACCCAATATCAATGTCATAACATTACGCGTCAATTCATCCAAAAAACAAAAAAACAAAAGACTCAACTCAAAAAACAAAAATTATCTTTTTTGTTATCTTAATCTTCTATATTTGTAGTGTTAAAGGAAGAACCATTAACTTTGACACTAAAATATTCCCTTAGCGTGTCAAATAAGACACACGTGACAAATAGAAAATCGTTAATTTTGACGGTAAAATGATAGAGGAACTAATTTCAAAACTTGAGTAAAACTTAAGAACCTAATTATTAAAATTGAAAACTTAATAACTGAATTCAAATCAGATAAAAACTTATGGATTAAATATGATTTTTCAAAAAAAAAAAAATGAAAAAAAATGAAAAGCTAAAAATAGTAATTTATAGTGGAATATGGTGCAAAAAAAAATTGACAGTATAATTCTATTTGTTATGTACAAGGCAAACAATGGAAATTTTTTGCACTTTGAAAACTTTTCATACTCTTCCAAGTATTTAATTGAAATGATATTGGAAAAACAAAATTATGTATATTAGACTTTCATAAATGTAAGAGTGAGACTTTCAAAAAAGTTAAATACTTGATACTTTCCAAAATTTTATGAACGTTGCGACTTTTCAGAATATGAATAATGACATTCAATCAGTAATTACTTCTACTATAATTGAGGGTTTTAATTAGAGATTATTTGTTAACTTTTTACAATATTAGGGCTTGAAAATATTTTCGTTTTGGAAAGAACACTAATTGTACAATCAATGTTAATAATGACTTTCAATTAATAAATTTTATGGACATTGAGACTTTTTATGAATGTGAATAATGACTTTTAATCAATATTAATTTTATAAATATTGAGACTTTTCGTGAATAATAATAACTTTTAATCCGTAATTACTTTTACTATAATTGTGAGCTTTAATTATAAACTATTTATTAACTTCTTACAATATTAGAGGGACAATAATTTCCTCCAATCTGAGTTGGAGGATATTTCATTCAACTCACACCGATAGATGACAAGTGTTATTTATCAATATTGAGTTCTTCAAAACTCAATAGTTATTAACTCTCATTTTATTACTTAAGAATGTTGGATTTTTCAATATTGAGGAACCCAATATTGATAGATGACACTTATCATATATTAATGTGGGTTGAATTAAAATTTCCTTCGACCTGAGTTAGAAGAAATTTCTGTCCATATTAGAGACCGTACATATTTCTTTTTTTGGAAAGAATACTGATCGTACAATTATTAATGGGAGCCTTAACGGTAGGTCAAAATTATTGTCGTTCACGTCAATACACGCGTAGATTAAAATTATTGTACCGCATATAATACGGTATTCTTGTCGTTCACGTCATCACGTGTGTGACTAGATGTTACAACATGTAAAATATAAAAATATTCGATGTTAAGAAAATGTGAATCAAAGATTCAGAGTCTTCTCTCTTTGTAGTGAGAGATGCTCTCCCCACTCTACTAGTAGAGTTTCCTCCGCCGTTCGTGCAGCCGTTAGGGGGAGGAGGGATGGTTCCCTCCTCCCTCTCCCTTTTTTGGTTTCTCTTCCACCCACAAACACGGCGTCTACCCTTCCTCCACCGCCGCTCTACGCTCCTCCGCCTGCCGCTCACGATCTGCACCGCACTGATCCGCACCGCCTGCCGCTCGCGATCTCCACCGCACTGACTGATCCGCACCGCCTGCCGCTCGTGATCTCCATCGCACTGATCCGCACCGCCTGCCGCTCGCGATCTCCACCGCACTGACTGATCCGCACCGCCTGCCGCTCGCGATCTCCATCGCACTGATCCGCACCGCCCGCCCTCATCAT